>VYZP01019710.1:302-12804 GCA_013400635.1 Hypocryptadius cinnamomeus
GTGTTATTGCCGTATTACAGAGCAAAGAGTGCTAAATAATCAATCAGTTAATGGTCTGTATGGCAGCTTGAACACAGCACATCCATTGTGCTTATGCTGTTAGAAGGATGAGTTTATGACTGTAGTGTAGTTGCATGTTTAGCCAGGGCTTAATGTCCTAAACTGGAGCTGACACAAATATTTTTGAAATGCAGCTTCAGCAACAGTTTCCAAGTTCTCCAATATTTCAGAAGGAAGAATCAAGGATTATCTCAGAGGTTCTCAGAGAAGCTATTTAATTTTGTTGGAACAGGAGAGAGAGGGGGAGTGTATCACAAAATACTTTAGCTTCCTTTCACTGATCGTTATTAATTATATTCTAGCAGTTTTATCAGTTTCAAGTTGGGATACATATATGGCTTGCTAGAAATATACTGGCAGAGGAAAAATAGCTGCTTTAAGTTGCAGCTTTGAAAAATGCTTTGAAAACCTGTAGCTACATGTCTCTCAGTGATGCAACTTGCCAGTGAAGGACTTGCACATTAAACTTATTTTTCACTTGCTTTCATGGCAGGAAGGAGCTGTTTCTGAAAAGAGGAATAAGAAATGTGTGCTAATAAATTGCTTTGTCCTATTTGAAGATTTAAAGAGCAACTTTAGTTATCCTCAGTCTTGGTTTTTTTATAATTAGCTGCTATTTTGTTTGCAGATAGTGAAAATACCGATTATGCCAATTTCTATCAAGGTTTGTGGGACTGCACAGGAGATGAAGCTGATGAGTTGACATTTAAACGTGGTGACGTTATCTACATTATCAGCAAGGTATGAGACACTGCTGGAGCTACATGGTTGTAAAAAGAGAGCCATGGCACAAGGGCACATTCCCACAGTTCTGTGGGGGGAAATTGGCACTCCCTTTCAAATCCTTTGTCTGCAATCAGATAGTCACTGCAATTAATTATTTTGTCAAATGAACTATAATCACAATTAAAACATAGCCATGTAACAGGAATTAACTTTAAAGCATGTTTATTTACGTGTTAGATCTTGGCTACCATTTGTTAACTGACTTAACAGGAGACAATGTACTTTCTGCTTGTAGAAGTTAACCTTGTAGAATTTTAAGTTATCTTGTATGTTATGTTTTTTGTTTCCTGTTTTATATTCCTGACTCTGCTGATTCGTACTTTTTTGGGATCTTGCTACAGAAGATGGTTTTTTTTTTTTGAACTATGCTTTCATCTTTGTATGTATATTGTTATTGTTCTGAGAGCTCAGATTCCAAGTTTGTTTGCTCTGACAGATTTGGGCAGTTTTTACTACATTGCTATTTCCAAAGCAAATGAGAAATATAATTTCTCTCATCTGAATTGGCACTAATCAGTAAAGGCATGAAGTTTTATTCTGTGTTAATGTTGGTTAATTTTCAGATTTTTTCCTTGACCTCCCCAACAAAACCAAAACCTCTGTTAAAATATATATCTCATGGTCCATTGAAGTCTACTTCTAAACAATTAATGAGAGGAAATTTGTTTTCCCCACATATGATAAAAAAAAGCTGAGCATTTAAAGTTCTCAATGAAAAAAACTACTTTATAAAATATGAGTCTGTCTAATTGCCGTTCTGTGTAATAAGTACAAAAAACATTGCAGGCCACTGAAATACACAAGTAGGTGCATGAAACATCAAGGCATCTGTTTCTCCTAGTTTCAAATTAAGTTTTGTCACAATTGCTTTAAATCTTCTGTGATACCTTTAACTACATTTCTGGTTAATAAATGTAGCAGCTTCTGTTTTAAATAAATTTAAGATTTATGGATAGAAGGATAGTCCTATATAAAAATATAGAAGATGTATTACTAATATTAATTTGACCATGTATGTCTTTTGAGGTATTTCATTGTCACTTAAACTAATAACTGAATTGCATTACTAAAGGCTGAATAAAGCTTGTGGATTGGGCAAATTTTCAAGCAGTTATTCAGCACTGAAGAATTGGACTAATTTGAAATAACCACCTCTTCCCCCTCTCTCTCCCCACAAAAAGCCCGTGAGTGAATGGATTCCACTGTACGAGTTTGGCCTCTTTGTGGGTTGTGCTCTTCGGGTACATTATGGCGACTATAAAATCTTAATCTTCAGCTTGTAGGTGAAAAAAATTGTTTGCTACTCCTTCCCCAAAAGAGTGAGAAATTTAATTTAAAAAATGGAGCAAAATAGAAAAACAGTAGCTTAAGCTGTCCTCTGTATATCAACAGTCCTGTTGCCATGCCGTGATTAATCCGTAATCGGTCCTTGAAGCAGGCTTGCTGCTTCTCCAGATATATAGAGCCTCTCTCTATGGGAATGATTTCTGCTCCAAAATACAGCCCAGAAAATTCAGCCCTGTTTCGCTTAAAGATTGTTACAGCTTTTTCAGAAAAATGACTGTTGGCCACTACTGTCAGCTTGGAATTTAGGGTCCTTGGAGGGGAAAGTGCCAGAGAATTATCTATCTTAACCCTCTACTCGATTCAGTTTCAAGGTCTAATCATTTATGAGCTCTTTGTCCGGTAAGTGAAAATATAACCACAGGAAAAGTGAGCCTAACCATCCCGAAGTGGGTCAAGACTTTTCTTCTAAAATATTTCCTAATCCACTACATTAATACTTGGATTTTGTGGCAGTCGGCAGGAATCCTAGGCAATTTTTTTATTTTTTCACACCATCTAGTGGTTGAAAATGAGAGATGCAAGTACTGACAGGGGGGCGATGTGTATGCATCCAAAATGGTGTCATAAATTCAGCTCCAGCTGAACCTAGCTGTGGCTTTATTGCCTTTCTATCATATGTCAGCCAGGAACATTACTCTTGAAAATCACATTTTGCTGATAAGGAAGTAAGTACGGGTATAGCCACGTTATAGTAGGAAGGGTGAAGCATTAACAAAATATCCAGCATATTTGTGCAACATGTAATAGTTCTTTGTTTTACAGTGAAATATAAATGGTATGGCCTGCTCTGATGAACGTGATAAGATAGATATTCATCTCTCCCAGCAATAGTTACGCCAAAGCAATATATTTTTACCAGCTTTTCTCATACCTGTATAGAAATTAGGGGGAAAGCACTATTTGTTTCCATGAAATGAGATCATTAGTATAACAGAGTAATTATGAACCAGTTTAAAAAATTTGGGCATTTATAGAATTTAAATAAAGCAAGAGGAGCAATATGTTACATGTAAGTTTCTAGGTAAATGTCTTTTAGACAAATGAGCATAGTTTCAGTTTGGCAGTGTTTACTTCCTAAAATAGCTAAGTATTATGCAAAGACAAATCCCCAGGATTTGCTTTTAAATGAGCACCAAAACTCAGTGTTATTGCAACAAACATGAACTCATACTCTGACAACAGAGATACCTATGCCCGACTAGTGCAGGAACTGTGGAAAAGCATGTTTTTCTTGTTTTAAAGGTGTATTCAAAAACTATTTAAGTTATTTTCTAAATATTTATGTCGGTTGTGGCTTTTGTGTAGCAGCAGTCCTGTGGGCTTTTACAAAAAACCCCCAAAGCCTCACAACTTCTTTCTAGGTTTTTCTATCAAGTTTCCCTCAAAAGCTGAGTTTTCAATCTGAGAAGAATTAACAGAGCTATGACAATAGTACTTGTTAACTTTATTTAAAAATGTACTTAACATTTCAGATTAATTGATCGATGTATCTGTACACATATACTCATAGTATTACTAGTATTTTAATTTATAATATTCTTGAATATTCAAGTGGCTTTTATCAACTTATGCTATGAATGATGTGAACTTTCAGAGAGCTACATACACTTATTCCATTTTGTAATGAAAAAATATAGCTGTACTGATAAAGAGACTTGTTAATAACATTTCTTAGTTAATATTGACTGTTAGAAATGCAATACTTTGTAGTCCTGTTTTCTAAAAGGATGATTGCTCTTAACTCCTGCTCATTTATGGGCTTGCCTTTGCTTTCAAGCCCATGTGATAAATGGGAAAACAGACCATAGTATAGCAATCATTTTTATAAATCTTCCATAGCTCTACTCAAGAAATCAATTTCCAGAAACAATGATAACTATGGATAGAGGTAGTTCTATTTTTTCCCCCTAAGTTTTGTATGCACGGTTTATGCAAGTGTAACACTTGCATTACTTGTTCATTTCTTTTAGGTGTGTGTTTCGTATTATGAAGTTCCATAGTTTCATCAGCCAAATGCAAGTAATAGTGCAAATTTACCTCAATATGTTAGTGAGCACCTGCTTAGTACAATTACTGACATTTCTTAACATTAAACTAATTTAATATACTTCTTATTTATATTTGTATTAAAATAGGAAATACTTCAAAATCAGAAATTATCTCTTAAACTGTTGTTATTTGTTATTATTTCTCCTTGTTATTATTTCATTGCACACCAGTGCTGCTCACTCTGGTATTTATGATTCATCTATGACAACCTTTTGCTCCAGAATTTTTTATGAAAGTAGAGTGTTAACTTGATGCTTAGATTATCCTACATTCAGTGGCTGTAGGTTTCATGTGTGGCAGATTTTTGTTCTTTCAATACAGTAAATGTTAAAATGCTCACATCTCAACCGTATTTTTTGCCTAGTAAAAAGACAAAGAATCTCCACAGCTCAGGTTACTGCTTGTGAAATAAAGGTGCAACTTGACCATGCAGCTGTTTCAGAATCACTGTGAACATTTTGTTCACTATCTGTATAATCTTAATTAAATGTATTTATTCAGTATTTTTTCTAAAAGATATGAAAGGCATACTAAAATCCTGAGTGTTTTATTTTTTCAGGTTGTTTTCTGGCTGATCATACCGAGATCCATAATTTCTATTCCATGGCCATACTGCCTATGGCTCCTCTAGCAAACAGGGAGTACCACTAGGAGCAGGTTTACAGAGTGACAAGAGCAGATTTGAAGGGTGTTTGAGCCCTGGTGTCCATACCATGCTTTTTCAAAGCTGTTGGAGGTCCGAAGTGGTCTAGCCTGGTTTTGTGGAATGAGAACACATTAATGGTTGGAGCATGTTCAAGTGTATCTTCCATTTTAGCTTCATCTGCAATAAATGTAGTGTGTGTGCTCTGAGGCTCTGCAAAGGGAGCCAGTGGGGGAAGGTGGGAGCTTTGGGAGATTCACTTCAGTGGGATGCTTCTGATCAAAACTAAAATGCAATACTCAGCTGTACATTACCTATTTCTTGGCTTGTTTAGTTTTGATCTTTATGGGTGGGGGTGGGAGAACAATAAGTATATGTCTAAAGACAATAGTGAAAGCCTTTAAACAGAAGTTTGGTTAGAACTAATGCCAAGTGAGTCCAGCTCTGCTGGTTTGCATACTGATAATATGTAAGTTTTTATCTATCAGATTAGAAGAAAAGTTGGCCACGTGTCATCTAATGTAAAATAAAATGGCCTTCCTATTGTTCCAGGGGGTTTTCTAGGAGTATTTTGGTTCAGAACTCAGTCTGCGTACTGTGATTTATATTGGAAATCTTTAATTGCTGTATATTTTCTCTCATGTCATTGTGGGAAATAAAACCTAATAACGCAACCATACAATAAATTTAGTGCTTATATTTTTAAAGATGACCATTTTATTGCTGTCTTAAAACAACTCTACTACCTGTGAAGAAGTCTCATTCAGTTATTTAAGACATTTGTCATTCTCTGCTTTTAGAGAAAATGCTGTTCTGTGCCAAAACTGCTCCCTGGTTGATAGTGTATCATTCAACAATTACACCAAAGGAAGTTCTAAAACTTTTTAGCTGGTATGAATCTCCTGGATGAATTGGAGATGTTTTAAAATATTATCTAGCTAAAATTGCACCTTAGAATGTTCTTTGCAAAAAATTTATCCCTGCTTCTGACACATATTTAGCTTGATAGTAGATGTTACTTATTTTAACCCCAAATAAGTCTATAGATACGTTTTGCTTTTCAGTTTTAAAGTTTGCAGGTATTCAGCCCATGAGTTAGTATTACTCACAGTGCCACTCGAAGAAGGAAGGAGAAAACTCTTGAATTCACATACTTTGGTTGTGGTTTTTTTAAGATACAATTCCATTTTTTTCTTCAAGGCATTGAAACACAATGATAATTTTCAGCAGCTCTTTTTAAAAACCAAACAAATAAAAAAACCCACCCCACAAACACAAAAAAACATACCATATGTATTCAACAATGGAGACTAATTGCACAAGAACTAGATGTTCTCAACTTTTGCTGAAGTCAGTAGAAGTTTATATGGTGCAAAGCATCTGGAGAATCTCATATAGGCAGAAGAGCTGTTCTAAAGGTAGCAACTGCTTTGAAAATCCTCAAGTATAAAAATGCTCTCTTTTTGTATGTCAAAATATCAAAATTCTCTTCTGCAGAGCACTAAAATCTTGGATTTAAACAATATCTGTAGAAAACAGGGAGTGTATTGCTAACTACTGCATTTTCCCCAAGTACAAAAGGTTTTATGATCAGTGTCTCATGAAGTCATGGGTACCTAGACATCAGTGCAGTGAAATGGGTGGGATGGGGACAGGGAGAAGCATTTGTTCACGGTGTGTTCAGCTGAGAGCATTTAAGAAGCCTGTAAACCCTGATGGGACTTTTACCCCCTGCTATCTAACATGCTGTACAGAGTGTTTTGCCAGCATGTTAAATGTTAAATCATAACCTGTTCCTTCCAGCCCTGTGAAATTACTTCACTTTGGTTAATAAATTTATGCTGGGGAAAAAAAATAATCCACTCTATGACAGTGGAAATGCAGAAGTAGCTTAGAAAGCATTTGGTCATTTGTTAAGGTTGTTGTTTCATATTATTTGGCATAATATATTCCATTGCCCTGGTGCTTGTCTTCCCGGGGTGGGGGTGGGCTGTGGTGGCCCCCTCCTCCCCCCAGCCCTGCTAACATTGCCTGGTATGGCAAATGTGCTCCCTGTCACATGGCAGAGCGTGGCTGCACACTTGTGCATTCTCCTCATTGCAGGGCAGCTGGATCTGGCCCTGCCCCCCTCTCCCTATCCCTCTATTTGCCTTGGAGCAATTCATTTTGCAGTTATTGAATTTCTTTGGAGAGTTATTTTCATACAGCGAGCATCACAGCACCTCTGGATCTTGATAGCGTTTCTACATAAGGAGAAAGAAGCTTTGTGTTAGTAATTACCTAACATTGTCAGGAGCTGACTGCAGGCCTCTTTCTAGTGATAACAGAATAACCACATAATGTAGCTTTATAGCACATGATTAATAGAAAATAATTACACATCCTACAAAGGGATGCAATATTTCTTATAAATTGACTACAATGGTTTCCTGTAGATTAAAGGACTCTTCATTATTTTATCAGTCCTTCTGAAGTATAGTTGCTTGCCTATGTTAGCAGTGATATTAAGAGCTGAATGCAGTGAGGGATACCAGATGGTAAACCCAGTGGTACCTGAGATCTGAAGCTGATGCTTGCAAAAGCACAGTGTTTCCCAACTTTTTTATTCATATAAAACCCCTAACTGTATTCATGTCCTTCTGTATATTAATCCTTATTTTCCACAAATGTGGGCTGCAGACCTTTGTTCTACACATCTTAAGCAGCAGTGATAGACATATGGACCTCACAACAGCAGTGTATTAATGAAATTATATTGCTGCAAAGGAGTTTATAATTGATAACATTGAAAGAAACAATACATCAATTTGGATTTCATGTGTGACTTCAAGAAAGGACTAGGGGGGCTGCTTATCTGCCTCACTAGTTAAGCACTCTTTCGTGTCACTGAGGATAGGAAGGAGGGGTTAGGAGTTTTAAAAAGAAATATCTATACTTCAATCAGTTTAAAATGGAGTGCTATCTAATTATTCTAAAACCAGATATTAAAGTTTTATGTTCTTGGCAGCCAGGTATCTGCATTATATTTTTGTTGAGACTTCTATAGACTGCAGATAGTTTAATTTGGATTCATGTTGCTCTTGAGACCCATGCAAAGAATAGTAATGTAAAGGCTTCTGTGCAATATTGTCTGTATGGTATAACGGTTGCAGTGAATCCTTAAATTAGTTTACTAGTCTGTTACATCAACATTCATTTCATCTTCTCACTTAGCTTCATGCCAGAGCAGTAAGTGGTGTATTAGTAAGCAGCAAAACCCAGAAAGTTTTCAAAACAGCAGCATGCTTTTAATTTTAATTTGAGCTATCTGAATTGTTTCTTTAAAAACAATTGTTTCTAAGTCCATGTAGTGTTGCTAAGTGGAACATTTTCAATGGATAATGTAATCCACAAGCTTTTTCTGTGCCATTTGTCATATGCAGTTTAATGACTGCTTAACTGAGCCACTTCCCTCATTTCATGTATTGTTTGTTTTTTTGGCTGATGTCTAGCAAAACTTTCTTAATCACTCTTGTCAGTCACTGTGCGAATTCCGTGTAGCAGCTTAAAATCTTTTGTTGCTTTCCCTTGGAGAGATTTATTGCTGAGATTCCAGTAGTATACGTGAGTGCTGCTCCTTTCAGCAATTTCCCACTTCAGTCTTGAAATCTAGTTTGTATATTTAAACAGCGCATTGTGAGATAAAGTATAGATTTTTGAACAGGCTGATCTGGAAGATTATAAACCTCAGTGTCAGGGTATTGTTTCGCCTTTAAGGATTTGGGGTGTAATGTGAAGCCTCATGGGAAAGGTTATTAACTTCTGTGGAGAGCAGTGTGTACTGAAGATCAGGTTCAGATACCTCTAGACTTCCAAGACCAAACCCATCCCCAGCAGTCTGCTTTGCAGTGGAAGGGGAAAGAAAGTGGAATTATTTTTGCAGCTTTCTTGTTTGCATGTTCACATAATAAATGAAGGTTTTCCTGCTGTTTTTTAAGTGAATTTCCTTTAAATCACACTTACTGCAATATTTCATGCATAGTAGGATAGAATCTTTTACATTACCAATTCATTGTTAAGTGAAGGAAGAAAATGTTTAATTGAAGACTAATGTTCAGCCTTCCACAATTAGAAAATACAAAACTCTGTGTGCTTGCATGCAGGCATTAAAAAAAAGGCAAAGAAAAAAAGAATAAAAGCCCACATGAAAGAGGGCCATCATAGTTAAGCACAGAGAGAGCTGAGTACACTAAGCACCTCATTGGACCCCAGAGAACTCTTGACCAGGCAAAAATATGCCAGCAGCAAATCGTTATAGCTCGGGCTCTAATGAAACGCCATTAACCCTTAAGCTCCACTTGGCTATTTATAACCAAAAAACTTTACCGACAGTTCAAAATAGTAGCTTCATCTCAGTAGGACCAGTAATTCAAAATTCTAGAGCCTTTTCCTCTTCTTATCAGAAAAGCAGTGTAGAAGGAAGCAGATGCTGCTTATCAGAGATATCTGTGTATTTCGTATTTTGCATATTTGTTCCAAAGTAATTTCTATCTTACTAATCATTCAGTTTTGAGTATGGTCTCTGTTTTAATAAAGCTTCATTGGTATCTCAATATATGTGTATGTGCAATTCCAGCTGTTACAATTTATTATTCATTGATAGGATTGATCTTAAAATATCTCATAGGAAAAAAGTAAATTATATAGCACAATATACAATAATTACATATCAGTATTACATTATTTTATTTTTACAATAATTATATACCACAATACCACAGTACTCTTACTTAGTACTGCTTTTGGAAGATATTATTTCTTTAAACGATTATAATTCATTTTGTTTCATATTTATCTCACTAAGCCTAAACATATTTGAAACAGGAGTACATTAGTCATATGTCAGGAATATGAGATCTGCTGTAGAATTTTCTGCAAGCCTAAAGCAATAGTAGACTTTGTCCATAGAAAGATATTATGTATTAGATATATAGTGTTCCTTTCACATTTGAGTAAAGTAGTTTTTAAAATAAGTTGATGTTAAGTTTCTTAGAGTTTAGCTTGTGATACTAAAATAATCCATGTTGATTGTTATATGTCAATATTGTGCTATTAGATTTTAGTTACAAAGACAAGGCTTTTGTATTTTTGATGAACGGAGGATAAGGAGGTCGGCTATTTTTAGTAGGTGTTAGAGAAGCATGGCCATAATTAAGAAATTTTCTTGAGTATGCCTAGCCTTTTTAAAATTTACCTTCTGGCTTTGCCTAACTGCATGTGAATGCCTATAACAAAAAGATAAAATGTTTTAATTTTCAGTTGAAATGGTTATAACTGTATATAAGAGAATGCATCCATAAGGAGTTGCATACAAAACTCTATTGCATTTATATCAGACTAAAGGTTAATACTGCGTATTGTTTTCAATTAGGAGTACAATAGATTTGGCTGGTGGGTAGGAGAAATGAAGGGAACCATTGGCTTGGTGCCTAAAGCCTACATAATGGAGATGTATGATATTTGAGAGGCCTGGGTAAGTACATTTTAATCCAATCTTCTGTAATGGCTTATATGTTCCCTTGTTCTCTGTTTCATAAGTATGTCTTTCCTGGAACCTTCGTAGGAGTCCTGTTAACATAAAGATTATGGCAAAATATATTGAAGGTTCAAGTAAAGTACTTTTTTTTTCTGGGGCTCTATATGAAATATTAAACCACAGTGTGCAAAAGATTGTCTATTTAATAACTGTGTTCCTTTTTCCAGATTTTTTTAAAAAATAAAAGTGATGTTGTTTCTATTTAGTTTTGTTACTTTAGTAATACATATATATCTGTCTGTGGAGAAAACTGTGGACGGGGATGGATATTTGGACAGGGTTTGATATGCATGTTTGAGGTTTTTTGGCTAATGATGAACTTTCAACTTCCCTCTCCCTAATCAGGAGAAATCTGCACTTGAAATGAAGAGTGGTGTGCAGCTGCAGTTTGCAGACCCAGCCTCTGGAAGACGATTCTGCTGTACATGTTTTGCGGTTTCAGCGAATGTAGTCAGATCACTGCCTCGTGTATATTAAACATTATAAACTGTAATTGATCATAACTTTACAGAAATGGTCTTCTCAGGCACTTTTTATAGAATTTTAATGCTAGGAAATTAATAGATGGTAATTAACGTATGGGGCACCAGCAGCCATATAGCAGTGCCTGTTGCTCTTTTTTAAACATGTTAGCAGCACTCTGTATAGCTGTAGGTTTGTGTTCTCTCAGGGAATTTTGCTATCTTTTCCTGGTTTGCAGATTCAGAAAAATTACACAGAGCTTTGAGGGTAAACTCTTACTCAATTCATGCATGCATTAACCTTTTAATGCTCACTGTATATCTTGTGCAGTTTTATCAGGAAGTTGAGGGAAATTTATGTATAATATTTCAAGTCTTCGGGGTATTCTCTTTCCAGATGTTTTTAAGTTATGCTTTAGCCAATGATTTATTTTTCTCGTATATTTAGTATTGTATTGTTACTTACTATTTTGTTGACACACAATGAAGATTTGATTCTTTTGCTGATGTAATAAATGGGCCAGTGTAGTAATACTGCCCTGGTACCATTCTGACTTGGACATGGTAATTCTGTGGAAATTTGTGAAAATATATTAAACCCTACAATTTTTGCTAAATTGCAGGTAAAAATATTTTTGTCCGTGATAGTGTGAAATATTTTATCTGTACCTTACAGATACTTTTGCAGAGTCCAATCTGGATACCTTGCTGGTATGTAGAATTCTGATACAGGTAGTGCAACAGAGATCTTCATCTTCACCCTGTGTGGATTAGCAACAGCTACCTGCATTCTTGTGTCAAAGCCAGAACTTTGTGGCTAATCAAAAACATTGACTGAAACATAAAAAGGTACACTAAAATACTACCACTTGTGGAGAAGTGGTTGGGCAAGTCAGAGTTAATACTTTACATACTCTCCTTTGGGAGATGTACTTTACCATTAACGCTCAAGATCAACTTTTTTGGGTCCTCCCAGACAGTTGATTTGTGAGACCCTTAATCTGCCAACGAGGCAGGTCAGCCAGCCTGTGAGCTGCTGAGCCTGTGCAGGTCCCCGTGTAGTTGCTTGTGCTGTTTATGCTTCAGGCGGACCCCGCGGACACTGTGGGTTAAAAGGAAACGTCAGGCTGATGTCGGAATTTGGATCCTTTCATCAAACTAAGATGTTGTGCTCTGTGTTAGCTGATGTATGGTACTTGCTGCTACACTGAATTCTAATAGGCGTCAAACGGGACCGAGTTTTGTTGTAATTTTTTAAAGAGATAGTCATTGGAATTGATTCTGTGTGTTATCAGCGAAGCATTAAAATGATAGATTATAGTCTTCAGATCTTTTACTACTTTAATTTGTCAAGCGTACCGGTGGATTGTGTACAGAATGCGAAGCGTTAACAGCGGGGCTGGAAACGCTCCTTCTCCCTTGTTAACATGGCAGCGCCATAAATCTGCCCACGGAAATGGCTTTTTATTAATTACAGAATTCCGAATCCCACCAGCACCGCCGTGTACTTTTTAGGGAATAAACCCTCCCCCACCCTCTGCGAGGCGGTGCCTTGGCAGGGCGCTCGCTGCGGGCCCGGCC
>VYZP01019714.1:824-29256 GCA_013400635.1 Hypocryptadius cinnamomeus
ATCTGAATGGAAAACCAATCATACTGTGTATTTTGCTGTAGATAAGCTCCTGGGAGCTCCTGGGAAATCTTTGGTCTGTCTATAATGCTAGCACATCTCAAATTCTGCACCTCAACTGAAAACTGATTATAGGTGCCATTAACTGAAAAACAAGCTCTGCAGCTGACACATGTACATTGATGAGCTGTTGCAATTCTTGTTCAAACTGGAAAAGGCCAGAATTTTCTCTCTTCAGTTATTGTAGCAATCAGAAATATATGCAACCAGGATTTTCCTTGGAAGGAATGATAAGGTTTTGCTTTTCCTGCAGAAAAATAAGCATAAGCTTTGGATCAAAAACATATTGTAAGATGAAATAAGACTCTTTTGGATGTTCTGCTCTGTGCCTGAGCACTCATGTCCTGTATCATTAAAACTAAATACCTCTAGTAATTCGACTTACTCAAGTTCTAAAAACATGAATTTCAAAGCATTTTTTTACCAGCATTCTTAAAATGATACAAAGCTTTTCTTTCTTTGAGAAGTAGAGATAGGCATTTGGTCCAGCAAAATTGACTCTACTAGGGCAGGGATGCTTCAGCTACTGGGATTTTTTTTTTAGCTAGATGTATGTGTATCCATTTAAAGAATCCTTTCATATATATTGAATCTTTCAGCACCTCGTTTATACTGTGAAATCAGGCATCTGTTTTTCTTGTTTGTTCTGTTAATGATTGAATATAGAATTGCCCATTGAATGTCCCAAAAGGATGTTTTTAATAGGATGGTGGTGATAAGGGAATGATAGTAAGGTGAGCATGAAATAACAATATAACTTGCCAAAAAGATACCTGCTGGTTCTGTTGGGTTTTTTAACAACCCTGGGAGAAATAATTTCAGTTGTATTTAATACTTTCACAACACTTATTGAAGCAACATATTCCTAAGGAAATAAGGCAGTTCTTCTGATAGCAAGTATGTATTTTTCACTGGTACCAGAGAATAAATAACAGGATTCTGGTGATTATTCATACAATTGGTAGTTCAATAAAGTTTTCTCTGTGTTCAGTTGTGTGAAGTTAAAGGCTGTGTTGAAGATACAAGATTTAAGTTTTCTCCTTTTCTCTGAGCCCTTGAATGAATTTAGTGTCCAAATATAGAAGAATGGGTCAGGACCAATGCTGCTTCAGTGGTGAAGGGGGAAATATACTTCATTCTCTATAGTAGAAAAATTGTTTATGCAAACATTAGGCTACTCATTATTTCCTTATTACTTGTTTTCAAGGAGAGTGTTGATTAGACAAGTTATATCTGAAATGCAATTTATTTGTCAAATCTTGAGGGCATGACTGAATGCTCACAGTCCTCGGGCAAACCTGCTACAGAAGTGGGTGAGAATGCACAATTACAGATGCCATTTAACTGAAATGAAGACGAGTGTTTCATAGCTGACTTTAACCGCATTTCTGCCTGGCAAGTACCGAGTGAGTAGTTCAGACACAGGCCCACGAGAATTTGCTTGCAGAGTGTGTCCGTTCTCCTTGATTCTTTTATTTAGATGCCTATAAATTTCATATTAAGTTCTAAAGCACTTCAGCATCTGAGCATAGAGTTTTAAGATTTTTGTTTTGCACAAGCAGCAAGTGAAGTATGTTTCTAGTAATATATTTCAGATTCATAAATGGTGGAGCCAATGTTATTTTTACAGCTGAGATGATGAACTGAGACTAAGCAGAAGTGAAGGATCTCTGGGTAAAATATTGTATGTTTTTTATAATCTTTGGAAGTTATTTTTCTAAGCATTTCTACATTATTAAAAAGTTTAGAAGACAGTTCAATACTATGAGTTTACATTCCAGGACATCAGAAATAGATGTAGCAGAATTTGGAATGGGAGTGTAAAATATTTTCAAAATAATAGATGTCTGGTGTCAGAAAAAGATAAGTTTATAGCTAGCAAAAACATTTGCTTTCACCCATACATTTTGTAATAGCAAATCTTTTACTGTATTTCAAGCTTTACTCACACTGTATTATAATTTTCCAACTCACAAATTTTCCTATTCCAGCCCAAACAGACTGGCATAGTTCAGAAAAGATGAAAGTGAATATGCCTGGTTATAAAACAACAGGACCCTGGAAGACTGAGCTGTTGGATGATCTGCTTATGGATACTCTTTAAATTAGCATTCACACTTGCTAGCTGTGTTTTAGATCCACCTTGTTTTCAGTTGCCAGCACTGTAGTGCTATTGATATTTCTGAGTTTTATGAACAAACTTCTAGTGATAGTTTTCCCAACCTGTCAACATGTCACTGAGAAATACATAGATATTAGCATTGTACACTAAGAAATTGCTCTGCATTGGTGTTTGTAGGCAAGTTGATTTTCTCCAGAAGTAACAGGTCTAAAAACTAGAGGAGGAAGCTGGGAATTGTAATAATCTTTTTTCAAATTAGGAAAAGAGAAGTCTGATACAACGTGCATTCTGTAAAATATCATTAAAGATCAGCAGGTGACATAGTGGCACAATGCAAATGGCCTTAAGTGAGTGTTCAAAGTTTGTTTTCTCCAGAAGTATTACATACACACCTGCATTTTGGCTAACAGTACAAAATCAGTCATTCTTATTCCTGTAGCTTTTGTACTGAGAAATTGCATTGTGTTGAAGTATTAAATAAGAGGCTTTTGAAATGCCCTTTGTTGATACATAACAATTTTGCAGTTATTTTACTCTATATTTTATATGTATGTGCCAACGCATTTTTTTTCCCTTCCCCTGCTGGTGAGTGCATACAGATTTTTCTTGATCTTGTCTTGTGAAACAGACACTAGCCAGCCAACATAAACCAATGCCCTAAGAATCTCCAAATGTGTAAATAATTGATTAAAAATCGTAGGCAATACAGCAGGATCACCTCTGACAACCCAGTAATTAAAGCAGCAGGAGCTTTCAGTTCAGGAAGGTGTACAAATAGGTACAGGAACAGATTTTGCAGGGCAAGGTTTTACACTTGCAGAGCTACATGTATTTCTGAATATTTTCTAATTCTCATCAGTCTACTTTCATAAAAATCAAACCCAACCAAAATTGCAAGAGCAAAGCTTTTTTAACATTACATCTTTATTCAGATCAGCTCAAATATTTTCATACTCTGAAGAAAATGCAGGTTCCCTTGTAAGAGCCTTCAGTATGCCAAATCAGAAATAAAGTATCTAAGAAATTGTCAGCATCACTGTTGTAACATAGCCATGCAAGTGATACTTCTGAAGTGAAAAAAGATATTTGGGTTCAGCTTGTTGGAGAGTAGTGATGCAACACTGAGTTAATCAAATAATCATTCTAGCTACCAAGTTCACCTAATATTGCACAGCAATCCAGACATTTCCTGATGTAGCTTCAGTATCTTGAGAAAGTATGTTGCAGCATATTTGAGGACACATTTGTGTTTGAGAGGAAAAGCTTTATATTTATAACTTCCATTTTTTTCTCATCTTTGTGTAGAAACAAAATTTGTTCTCTTCAGCATGTGTCAGACTGATTTATTTCATTTGTAAAACGTAACTCTTTTTCATACATGCCTGAAGTACAAGAAAACACATTTTACAAAAATGAAAAGTAACCAAAGTGTTAATAGATACACTGTGCTGTCTGATTTGCATTGTGTGCTGTAGGTTTGCAGTGGAATTTTTCTAGAACAGAGCCCTACGGGGTTTTCAGCCTCATTTCTCAGTAGACTGCACAACTGGTGAGAAAGTAGGTATTTTGTCTGACAGCCATTAGAGTCTCATTATTCAGCAAATGTGCAGATAGAACAAAACTTATTTTGAAATACCTTATCTAAGTTTGCTAACTCCATCTTAATGAGTGTGAAGAAATAATCTAATGTTCTGTGTTGTTTGTTTTGTTGGGGGGTTTTGTGAGTGGTGCTGAGATGCACAGAGTACTTACAAATCTGTAAAGGCTGTGACCACTAGTAACTTAATTGCTGTCCTTCTATTGTCTTTATGGCATATATTACTCAAATATATGACAATATTGCCATAAAGACAATAGACAATAAAATACTCCATCATAAGGAAAACAATTAATTGTGTGTGTGTGTACTTTATTCCTCTATAGCGCTATGAACCAGAAAATGCTTTCTGCGAAGAACAGTGTTTTGAAACCTGCTTTTCTTACTGGAGCTATTGTCTGACTTTCTATTCAATAACTTTTCTGCTAATACACTGAAAGAGGCCCTTCTTTTCATCCTGGTAATTCAGTCACTGATGATCTCCTCCCCTCAAATCTTATTTCAGGCCAAGGAGATGTACAGCAGGTCTTGTTTCTACTATAATTATTTGTGGATATTCTTGTTCTATTCCCAGGACTGTGTTCCAGGGTAGGTCCTAGTGTTTGGTTAGGCAGTCCTACAAGTACAGTGTGACTAAATAAGTTTTCCTCACCTTGATTTTATTTTGTTGTAGTTTCTTAACATCTCTTTTAATTACATTCAGCCAGGCTTATCTCTTTGACTGTGGTCTCTCTACTTTAATGGTTTTTTGTTTAAATGCTGCAAATTTTGTTACAATATTTCTGTGGTATTGATTTTTCTCTCTCCAGATTTATGTCCTTCACTTTCAAAGCTCTCCATACCTTTGTATGTCTTTTGTAATACGCTTTCAAATGCTGTCTTGCATCTACCACACAAAGCCATTTGAAATCAGCTTCTGATACAGCTTCCTGTTTTGCTTGGACCTATTTGTGAAGAGTTGCCTGCAATCAGCTGCTAAACTTACTTCTTTCATTCTCACCTTTAAAAATTTCTCTTTTGCTGTGATGGACTGAAAAACAGGAAAATGCTTGTGAGAAGTTTGACTGCCACAATGGTGCCTGTGTCAGTGACTGGTCGTTGTGTCTCTCTGTGGTTTCATACCTGTCTGCAGTGGTCATCTCTGTCATTAAATGAGCATAATGTCTGGGGAACAACTTCTGTGTGCAGACAGCTTAGAACAAAGAGGTCAGCTGGTGACTATTAACTATTTGAGTAATTCACCTATCTTTAGCATTGTCAGTGGGCATATTTTGTAAAGTGTGGGAAAAAATGTCTTTAAATTTGTCACTTTTTAGATTTATTTTACATGTGCCAAGCATTTAACATGTCAAATTTAAACTGAGAATTTTACTTTTTGGTTTTGGATGCTAATATAGCTTTACTGATAAGATTTCAGCAAAATTTCTTGGATTGTCTACTAGTGTAATTAATGCAACTGATTTTACCTTTTCTACACAGTTGTTTGAGGCAAGAATGTTTAATACTCTGACAATGTCATGGATTTCCTTTTTCTGTTCTGTAATCACTGTATGCTTCAAAAGTTGTTTAATGCAGCCCAATATTCACAGGCATATGGAGCTGTTGAAGTTACAGGGAGAACCTGGTAATCTGTTTCAGTCAGTACAGCTTTACCAGTATGGGACATAAGTTTGCTTTCCCTCAAACTCTCTCTTAGTCTCCAAAATCGACACTTCAGACTAATAGCAGCTCCCTGTAGCACAACTGATGTGAACTCAAGATTATCACAAGCCAGTCTTTGAACCACACTTTCAGTATCCCAAAAATAAAATATTAACATTTACTTTCAGAAATCACTTTTGATTTTAGTTACCATAGGAAGTGACATAGTTAGAAATCAGTTGAAAATCTACAGGATCACCAAGCAGTCCTTTTTTTAAAAGGTTGTTCTTTCAGCAGTGATGTGATATTGTAAGGCACCACCATAAACAAGGCTGATTAAACCAAAGGCTTTGCCCCTAACTGTGCATCAATTGTGCTCACTGGTTGTATGGCCCTGATACCCATGCAGTGACTGAGTTACACAGCAAAAAAATTATGTGACTGGTTTAGGCTGGAAATTGCACTGGATATTGTGTGGCTCTTTCCTTCATGTTTTTCAAGAAGAAAAGAAGCATATGTTTTTACTATTTTCTTACCTTTACAATGGAGAATAATAAACATTTTACTGCCAAAAGTAATTTTTCCATTATGATCTCTTCTAACTTGGCAATGTGCACTATTGTGCAAGCAGGAAATACAAAATCATTATATAAATATATAATAAAATATATAAAATCTGTATAAAAGCAAGAAATATAAAATCAGATTTCTATACCTAGGATGGCAAATGAGTGAACCTCACAAAAGAGCATCATTGCAGGGTTGTAGAGCAGCAGTGGCCACTTTGCAGTGTCTGTGCTGCCCTTTTGCTGTCAGTACTCTGTGCACAGCTGCTGTTCAGTGCCTGGAGCTGGGGGATGCAGTGAAGGACGTGGCACAAGGGAAGGTGTGAAGCTGAAGCTGGGCAGTGGGTGGCTGTAAGCAGGGCATGGTCTCTTCCCAGTGGAGAGCCAGCTGCATCCCAGTCAGTGCTGGGCAGCTGTTCTCAGTCCCAGGATCCTTCCCTCTCTGTGTGCCCAGCCTTCAGCACAGGCTGTGCGCAATAGTCCCAGTTTGTGCTGGAGAAGAGAAGCAGGCAAGTGCAAAGTTAGACTTTTTTATTACATGCAAAAGATGTACACACACAAAAGATGTTTTTTCAGTAATTGAAACATTGTTCTGTTACTGTCAAAGCAAGAGCGAATTTGTTTATTTATTACATAGAGCAGAAAATTTGACAGTTTGAAAAAGTGGCAGTTTCATAAGGGTTATTAGGATCATAGCAGAACTTCATATCTGAAAGCTTTTTAGCATATGTATTGGAAGGGGTTCTTGCAAGTGTATCACATCATCAGTACCTTGGATATTGTAATTCTAACTGCTATTTGAACAATCTGTTGTAGAACAGAACTTTATTGTAAAGTTGTTTTATGTATCATCAGTGATAAAAACTGGGCAGATAGGCATGTTGAGGGGTGTACGTAGCAATGAATATTTTGATACTGAAAAACTTTATCAGATTTCTAAATCTATACATGAGTTTTGAATTCACGTTGTTTTTATTTTTATCAAGAATGTAAATTCTGAATTAAGGATCTGAATATTAAGATACTCTTTTTTGTTGTTGTTGTTGAAAATAGCATGTATGATTTCATCATAAAGTCCATATAAACCTTCTTTCTAGTGTGCACCAAAGCATCACTGACTCAAAAAGAAATAAATGCCATTAATGGGTGGGACCTATTCTCTACACCACAGCAACTGCAGTGAGAGTGGCATGACCTGCCAAGGTCAGTGAGTCACTTCAGCTGTAGAGGTGAAGCAGTAAAACCTGTAGGTTTGAACCTGTGAGGTGTTGCCCTGCAGTGTCCTGACTTTGGTACTCAAAATGAGGCAATACTGATCAGATAAATGAGTCTTGAATTTTAACATGGCGCTGACACAAGCATGAGTCAAACAAGCAGAAATGTGTGCAAATAACTTCAAAGCAGAATTAAAACAATGTAATGGGTGAGAAAAGCATTGCTATTACTGAGCCCAAAGCAACACTTAATTAGCTTGCTTTAGTTATTTTCCCTGGGCTCTATTTCAAAATAAATCCAGGCTTCAGTAAGAACCTGAATCATCACTTTACTTTTCTGAAATTTAAGAGAGGAATTTAAGACACATGAAATATGGTTTTTCTTCATGGAAAATGAACATAGGGAAACAGTACAAATTAGATTTTAAATTAACTTCTTGCGCTTCAGTTTTGGTGTGAGTATTTCAACCTAACCCTGATGCAGACTGAATCACAGCTACTGCCTTCAGGCAGTAGGCTGGTACTGCCTGGTCTCATGCTTCCAGCTGTGCTCTGCTAAGCTGTGCAGCAGAACCCGGTGTGCCCATGGTCCAGGCAGGATGGACTCACTCCTGCACTCATTTGGGCTCTGCCTGGCTCTATTGGTCTTGAGCCAGGTGGAGTTTAGCACAAATCTGAGCCTATTCTCAGTAATACCTTCAGAAATAGCAAGAGGACTGTAATCCTACATCTGCATGTCACAAGTCACATCTATTTTATAAGGGAGTGATAGTTGGGAAGTATGGGTATACATGCAGCCATTAACAGTTACATTTTTTGATTTCTGCATGCAGATATTGTTAGCTCTGTGCTATAAGTGCAAATAAAAGAGTAATCATCTTTGTGCTTTGTACAGACATGCAATTTGCATTTCCTGTGTTTTGCACTGTTGAATAGTTGGCATTTCTGTCTCAAACATAAAACTGTAAGTAATGGTGTTTTGAATTATGTGAATTGAAACAGTAAGCTGTTATCAAAAGCCCATTTGGAGAAGTGCAATTTTCTGATTTTAGAAGCCAGGAAAATGCAGTTCTGGGCCCACTGCAGTGACAAATACGCACTTAGCTCCGTGTACTTTCTGTGGGAGTTCAACTGTATAATAACCTTACAATGATGATCTTTGAAGATGTTCTGCATTAAACATTTAGAGTGGTGGAAGGAAACATTAATTCATAGAGGGGCGTATGTCTCTCCTTATACATCCCCATCGATGAAGAGCTTATTTGTGTCAGGAAGCTTTCCAAATGATGGAATTATTATGTGAACTGAGGTTCTTTCCAAAAGCTGCGATACTGGCAGAATTGAGCCCAGCTGCATGCTGGTAACTTCTCTCTGGTTTTGTAGAAGTTTTCTTGCTACTGTGTATACTCTAGAATTGTTGGAAAATGAATAGTGAAAACACTGTAAATCTGGGGAGTATTATAAAAATCAACATGCTACATCAGCTGTTGGCCAGCTAAGTGAGAAGTGGGAAATTAAATCTGTAATTTTTTCAATCATCTGTTAAATTCAGTGTTGGAAAACCATCACTCTGTGATGGTAATTGGTGGCTCATGTAAAACAGATCTTCTTCCACATCTTGGGGTCTTACTCCACTGACATTTGATGGCAAAGCAAATAAAGTCTGCTCCCTCTTGTTGTGGTCAGTGAGATCAGTGCAGGAAGGTAAGCACTGTGCTTGTTGCACAGGGGTGATGATTGCTATCTCCAGGAGGTGTTTCAAAAGCACCAAATTTTTATGCTTACATTTGAAAAAAAAATACATGGGAACAACATAAAAAAAACCCCAAAGCCAAACTAGAAGTGTAGTGGGTATGTTAACATACAGCCTGCAGTTATGTAGGTGTATTTTTCCTTTAAGGCCTGAAATGCAAAATACCATGGAACCTTCCTTTATTCTGTTTTGGTTCACATATGTCCTGGTGTTACACCTTGTGCAGTTTGGCATAATATTGCATGGAACAAAACCAACAACAACAACAATTCTATTTTTCAGTAATGTAAATTTGCAAATGACAGCTGCTCAGTGTGTTTCATTTGTAATGTTAGCACCTCTGAGAATTTTCCATATTGAAAACTCTTTAATTTAGAATGTTAGCAAATGCTATTTATTGAAACTGTATTTTATGAAGACTCATAAGTCATATAAAGTATTCTAGATTTTTGCAGATGTGACTTATTGCTATGGAGACTTTAAAATTGAATAGCCTATGAAGTACAATTTAGCATCAGTTTCTTTTGTCATACTTTGTCAATCGAAATACCTTCAGAATCTGGTTTTAACATTAATTTGGTCATAATTTTAGTCTTTGTACTTGACTATTTTCAATGTTTAATACAGTTCATATTGTGTAATTTCCAAGTATTTTTATTGGTTTTCTTAAAAATAATAGTTCTTTTATTAGAATTTTCTTTCTCCTGGTTTATAACAATCTAAAATTGATGTACTGCAATGCACTTCTGGGAAATATGCCAGCAACTGTGGGGGTTAGTTTCAGGATGGCTATTCATAGTTCATACACACTTTCAAGTGTTTGCTTGAGTGGGTACAATCCTGTTTTCAGAGTTCTTGGTAGCACAGTCTTGGCCTGATACACAAAGGCATGTTAAGACAGAGTCTGGTAGCTGTAAACATAAAGTGCAAGGGTCCATGTTAAAAAAGAAATGTTCAAAATAGAGCCTAGTTTTTCAAGTCAGTTCAATTCTTATTTCAAATTAAGCCATGGGTTTCAAATGGGGAGGCTGCTCTTATGTAGATGTTGTACTTGCTTAGATGATGAAATTTGATTCCAGCTGTTCAGAGTGACACTTATTCATGTCTGTTTTGTCAGGGTTGCTCATACCAGCACCCCTGCACTGCCCCCCTCCCACCCCGTGCTTGTTTTGGACAAACCTTGTTTTACTGCTGGCAGCTAATATGGCTTGTGGTCACAAGGCCTGCAGTTGAACAGCTTCAAATGCAACGGGCCCTTGAAGGGCAGCATGTAAGCAGGGAGCATTTAAATCCTGGCTCTGGCACAAAGTTCCTCTGTAGGCACAGCTGGGACATTTTATCTCTCGCTTTTTGATCGCCATCTGCAAAATGAAGTAATACCTGCCTACCCGCCCCATAGGAGCACAGGTGATTGACTCATGCTTGTGAAGTGACAAAGGAATGCACTGAATGCACACAGAAGCCACCTGATCCACAAATATATGGGGAGTCTTTCATGGAAAAACCTAAGAATATTAGCAACTGTGTTCATGTGTAGTACCATAACTCCTGGAACTGAAATGAGGAATGTATGTCAAGATGGTGCTGGAGCCTTTCAGTGTCCTCCCAGTGACTATGAAAAACTTGAGCCCTTCCAAAGGCAAATGTATTGCTTTTGAGAAATATTTTTTAATTCCCAATGCAAAGCCTTGCTTGTTTCTGAGTGCTGTCCATTCCTTAACCCTGGCCTCCTTTGGTATTGCTTGGGCTCGTTTCAACTGGCCATGCCTGCAGCACAACAGCAATAACAGCTGGCATGAATTTGGTGAACTCATTGGTATTCACTGCTAACTTTAAAAACAGGAAAATCACCCCTTTTGTCAAATTACACACATTTCATGGCAGGACTTGGAACAAGATTTCAAGGATGCTGCTCTCTTCTATAAAATGAGAAAAATTAGCCCCCTGTTGTGTTACGTTTACTAAACCCACAGGACTATTACTCTCTACTTTTTGTATGTCTGGCATAAAACAACAACATAGATATTTTGTTTCTTTTAGAAGATAAAGGGAATGAAAAACCCAACAGTGTGAGTCAGCAGTCCAATGCAGAAGTGGATCCTTTTCTTCTCAAACCTGGAGTGGCGCCTGCAGCACCTGCCTCATCTTCCAAGAGCACCAACGGAGCTGCTAACGCAGTTACTGAGTCAGAAGAGGAAAAAGCCAAAAAACTACTTTACTGTTCATTATGCAAAGTGGCTGTGAATTCTCTATCACAACTGGAAGCCCACAATACAGGTGAGTATCCATATGGTACAAATCGGCTGTGTGTTAACATTTTTAAAATTCAATGTCATGAGGCGGTAGCCACACTTCACTGAAGCGTCTTTTAGCTAAAACTGACAATAGCAAGTTAAAACACCGGTCCTGTTTATGGCAGTTTCCTGTGTGGCTTTTGATATTCTATTAAAGCACTCTCTAATTTTTTTTTAGCTGTCCTTCATGTATTCTCTAAATTTTTAGTTGACAAAATCCCTACAGTTCATGTTAACTAATCAGATCCCTTCACACCTTCACACTGAGGATTGCAGTAAGATTCTAGTGGTTTCTACAACACTTAAGGTTTCTAAAATGCCAGTGTTTTCTCTCTTTCATGTTTTATCTCATTATCATTAGTATCTGTTATTTTGCTGGTAAAGCTAACAGCAATTTATTTGTTATTTGATTTTTTTATAATTTTAGGGTGGGCTCATTAGGTTTCCTAGATGTGATATAATCTTCTGATTATTGAAGATTAGTTATGTGTCTTTTTTTGGGCCACAAGCAGCAATCCCTAGTGTGCTCTGTCTGTGTACGGTGTGCTGGTGATGCAATGCTTGTTAACAAGCCATTGAAGCTGGTTTTACAGCTGTAATCCATTCTTGAAATGGGTAAAGCAGCCGTTTCTTCTGAATCGGAGGATATTTATTGAAGTATTACAGTTCCTAGGCAGGTTTTGAGGGATTGCTGTGGTTCCTGTCCCAGTGTTGGCTAATACCCTTTTCTGCTATTCACTGGCTCTGTGGAATTTGGCAAAAGAATAAGCAGCAAACCCTTTGGCCATCCAGTCACACACTGCCCCAAACAGTGTGTTCCAGCATGCCTGCTGTTCCCTTTTTTGCATAAAGCCTTCTGACTTGCCTTTAGATCAGGGACACAGGAACTACACTGACTGAAACAAGAGTGATCATTAGTCCCAGTCTGTGGTAACTTTAACCATGCTGTCTTGGAGATAAATGTTACAAAGTCCCAAGGCTGAGGGAATGTTTTTTGCTGCTGATCATGAACTCACCTGCATGTCCTTGCCCATTAGGCTCCAAGCACAAGACCATGGTTGAAGCTCGGAATGGTGCTGGTCCCATCAAGTCTTACCCTAGGCCTGGATCCCGAATGAAGGTGCAGAATGGCAGCAAAGGCTCAGGACTGCAGAACAAGACGTTCCATTGTGAAATCTGTGATGTCCATGTTAATTCAGAAATTCAGCTTAAACAGGTAACTTGCATGTAGCTGGAGCTCTTTGTTGGTTGAAGTTACATTACAGTGTTGTGGGTGCAGTGTAGGGCTGTGTGAAGATGTGTTGGTGAATATTCAATGAACTTAGTATTTCTTATCTGTCTTCCCACAGCTATTTCTAAATATTTAATCATAGGTCAACTTCACCTTATTATTTTAGTTGGGAAAAATGGGCTTGATAGTTGTAAAAGCAGACGTGTCGGTATCAATGAATGGTGTAGCAGATCTCATTTAAAAGTTTTCTGGGATTCAAGATAGGGATTTGAATCTTTTTCTCCTAGCTATAAGAAATTCTGGGGTAAGGTTCCCTGAATTCATCTTTCGATGCTGTTTTCAGTCTGCTCTAATAATGTTTAATGCTATGTGAGAAGAAAAACATGACTCAAATCTATTGTTTTGGGACAATCACCAATAGGGTAATACTGTAGATATGTCTGAATTATGTAGAACAACATTATCATTAACAGTGTGGCTGTTGTGTGCCCATGGAGCTGTTCTCTGTCTGAGCCAATTAGCCCTGGGTTCAGAGCTGTGCCCATAAAAATGCAGTGATTCTGGTACCCAGATGGGAATCTCTGACTGGATGGTGCTGTGCTGTGTGAATGTGTCCTCTCATTCCCTGTTTTTTTAGTTAGCTCTAAGATAATTTTAAATGCATGTGTAGACATATCCCTGGGTACTGGTTCTTCCTTCAGCTAATATTGAATTGTTTACACAACTGAACAGTATCAGCAAGATGGAAATTTACCTCTTGCTTCTGAATATCCCTATGACCTAGTGATTACAGCTCTGCCTGGTTTAAAGCTCCTCAAGTTGAAAAAGGAAATACTAACTAAAATATCAGTAATTTGCAGAGCCTGTCTTGAATCACAAAATATGCTGTATTTGATTAGCTTCTGATTCTCTATTTGATATGCTCCAAATTGTTATGTTTAATTTAGCAAAACTCATCCTTGCTCTCAATAAAGAACCTACTTTATCTTACAAACAGGGGCTTAGGCATATCCTGCTGATAAATCAATTTCAAACTCAAAACCGAGAAATGTTTAAAGAGCTAATTAAATGTGAGGATGTTTATTTCAGCACATTTCCAGCCGAAGGCATAAGGACAGAGTTGCAGGAAAGCCTATGAAACCTAAATATAGTCCTTACAACAAACTGCAGCGCAACCCAAGTATTTTAGCAGTAAGTATTTTTATTTCTCATCACTGTCTGTGTGAATTTGTGACCTTGGGGACTCCCACTGCACAGCGACAGGAACATGACAGACCAGATGCTTCTGCAGCCTCTCTTCCCCTGCAGGCTAACTCTGCACAGGAATCAGAAGATATTTGAAGATAGTTATATGTTCTGTCTGCCCAGTCCAAGGCATGCAGACAGCACTGCAAGTGTTATTTACTGCTAGAAAGAAGGGAATAATCAGTGGAATGGGGAATGAACCCTGTGCCCCGTGGAAAAGTATTGGCTCTGCCGGGCAAGGGCTCTTCTCTTTGAAGGCAGCAATGGGTATACTCTGTCTTTTTGCACACCTGAGATAACTATAAGTTATGATGGATGCAGTCAGGGAAAAGGGCATAGAATTAAGATATAAAGATATTTTTAAGACGTAAAAATAGCAGTGCTCATTCTCTGCATACAGCAAACCAGGATGCTGTGTGGATGTATGAGTTGGTGCAAAAGAGCCATCAGGTGTTTAGGAGAATTGACTGCCTGTATGTTCAGGCCATGTCTGTCACTGGGTATCAAACACTTCTCCTGTCCCTGTGCCACTAGCTAATCCCTGTCATACCCACCTGCATTTCCAGGAATCCTCCAAGCTGGTCCTGCTGATCATCTGCAGCCAGAGTTCAGGCTGGCTTTAGCACAGCTCAGTTTGTATGTTTATTTCCTCAGGACATAGCCAGTGTTCATTAGAGAAAAGTGCTTGCCACTTATGGCACAAAAAGCAGTTTACAGGTTGAAAAGAAACAGATGCAAATGTGTGTAGGTAAGAGAAAGCATGTGAAAAGCCTGTAAATGCTAAAATGTTGATATGTCTTTGTAATTGTTTAGAGGCAAATGAAAATGCTGTAGGCTTCTTTTAAGTCTCTCCACTTGATAGGTTCTGGCCATGCTAATATTCTTCATTTGTATAATACATCGTTTCATCATCTATTGCATAAGGAGAGACCACCAATTATAAAGGAAGAACATGAGTATTTTTGCTTCCACAATTGATTGATTGTAGTGCTAACCATTTTCAGTGAGACACACAGATATGAGTGTATCTATTTCTGGTTAGCTGTTTCACCACAAGCACCAGCAATGCTTGTAAATCCTATGTAGAGTTATACATATATTTCAGAAAAAAATTCTTTTTGGCATCAATCTTAAATAATATTTCTACTTCAAAAAGAGTGGGTCTGCATTGGAAGGTACAAAGCTGACTGGCCTGATGCAACTTTCCCATCTTGTCCACTCTACTTTTCTACAATTCATTTTTGCAAGTGGAAAATTTGACTTTTTATATTGAAGTCTTAATCATGAGGGTGTTTTTAATATTTCATGCACACAGTTATAATTTATATAAAGTTACTCACTTGCAAATTCTGCTTTTTTCTAAACATCAGTGAGATGGTCTCTAGACTCAAGAGATTTATTTATCTTTAGATATAGGATTAGGTTGCATTAATTACCCTGGGAGTAAGGGGACAGTGCAGGTAACATTTCTAAGCAGCTGGTAGGAGGTTTCTGTGAAAAGCCACAGTGTTCCCTGTGCCAGGGTTCACTTTTTTCCCTTGTGCAAAAGTGGGTGTTGGGAGAACTGTATTTACATTGCTTTTGTGTGTGTGTTTTATTCCAGGCAAAACTCGCGTTCCAGAAGGACATGATTAAGCCGCTGGCACCTGCTTTCCTCTCATCTCCTCTTGCTGCAGCTGCAGCTGTCTCCTCAGCTCTGTCCCTCCCTCCCCGGCCCTCAGCATCCCTGTTCCAGGCACCAGCAATTCCACCAGCTCTCCTCAGGCCAGCCCACGGGCCCATCCGGGCAACGCCTGCCTCTATACTCTTTGCACCATACTAATTTATTGATGCGAAAAAGAGATAACTATGGCCAGTACAAAAGGCAAAGGGAAGCAGGAAAGGGATTGAGGTTTTAAAATGTTTCTCTTTTGCAATGCCATTCAGCATGCCACCTCATCCAACCACATCATAAAATCCGTCATTGGCAGCACTGCGTTTTGGAGTCTAGACAACTCTGTCTTCTCTCTGTCTCTATTTTTTTTAATCAAAATAGTGTGATTTGCTTCAAAATGAAATTGCTCATAAAATTTGTACCATTAAAGATTCATGCATCTATTCATTTTTTTCTTTTTAATTTTTTTTTTTTCAATTTGTATGATGCACCTTGGAATCAAGGAACGTAAAATATTTTCCTGACAGACTTGAAAACTAGGGTCTTCCTCACTCACACCTATGTAAATACTTCTCTGAAAAGCAGCGGGGTATAATCTAATGTAGAAAAAAGGAAAAGGCAGATGAACCAAATGCTTGATTGCAGATAACATCTCAAAAAATAATTGCATCCATTATTTTCGTGTGCTCTTGTTGACAGGGATTGTGTGCTGTCCTAGACCCCAGTACTGGTGTATCTTGTGTAGTACTACAGATGTACCATGTCTGATTTTAGTGTTTTTAGTTTCTGTGCAAATGTTTGAAAGCAATGCAATGCTGAAGCTTTTAATTATTTCTTTTGTGTCATACTTTATTTAGAGAAATCAAGAATAGAAAGCCATATAACATAGAGTTAAGATTACTGCTTGTTTGCTACTTTCATTTAACTTATTTTTGTTGTTTCTTCACTGGTGTTGCTAAGCAATGTTTAAAGAGAAAAAAAAGCTTTTCAATTGCACATTGCCACAGTTCACATGTGTTGTTCAAGAAGACAATGGATCCATGTGTTTGTACGTAAATATCCTGTTTTCTTAATTTCTAACTGGTTTCCTTTGTAATGATGCTGCATAACATTGTGGCTCCCTAATGCAATAATGTACAGAACATAAAATATTTATAATTGACCATATTCTCTGTTTACTGAATATATTGAAGTAATGTCCCACCTATCTTCTTACCTCCCCAACCCTTTTATAAAGGTGAATCAATATGCAGTGCTCAGACTGAAGTTGTTATATGATAATGGGGACTACAGGTGGAAGAAAGGAAAAAAAAAAAGAGAGAATTAACTTTTAGAGCATCTTTATCAGCAATCCATAATAGTAAGATGTCTGTGTATTTTTTTAAATGTACCTTTTCAATAAAATAATAAGAAAATTATACATGCTTATTGTGTTTTAATTGTTACAGGGGAAAAAAAAAGCCTGAGACAAATTTAGCTAAAGGAGTCTTCCAGGAGCAGACAAAGCATCAGAGTTGCAATAAAGTGTAATTACAGAACCTGTGTTTGTTTCCCTCGTGTTTTAATGTCTTTTCCTCACTGCAGCCTGTAGCAGCCCTTACTGGAGCTTTTTTGCAGCAAGACTGTAAACATTCACTACATCAGATTTTCGGGGGAAGATGCAGCAGAGACAGGTGTGTGATTATGTGAGTGTTTTACTGTACCACCAAAATGCTACACCATGGTTGTGGCATTGCTAATGGAGATTAAGAATTAACTTTAAAACCAGCCTGGGCAGACTTGAGACTGGAAGCAGGTCACTTGGGAGCCAGGACTTGCTATGAAGTATGGGCAAAGCATGCAGTTGCTTGACCCAGCAGCAAACTTTTGAAGGGAGGTGTGTGGGGAAGCCTTGAATGTATCTTTTTTTACTGCTGAAAAGCTTAGTCTATTCTTTAAAAGCCTGCTCTTTGTTAATAAAAAGTGCAAAGTAAGGAGTACAAGAGTAAAAAGACTCAACTGTAAGGCTGTTAAGGTTAATACAAAGCAAACAGGGCTGTTAGAAATCCACAAAGCCCAAGGGAAAAAAAAAAGCTTCAGAAACTTTATAGTAGAGATTTTACAGACCAAGATATACCTCATAGTAGCAACATTATTATAGACCATTTTCTGCAAGTGTAATTCTCTCCAATTACCCTGTTCTGTGGAGCTGTGTGTTGTGGGAGGATAACTCACAGGAGAACCACCTACCAAAGGGTAGGTAAGGGAATCCAAGCTTTTAGCATCCTCTGGGAGAGCAGTTGACTTTGTATTAATATTGTGGACCCTGACACTCCCAGGGTTACAGGTAGATGCCATGTGCATCTGTCTGTGCCTGGTTTTGCAGAGTCAGATTTAACTGCTTAGCTCCCTTCAGAGGAGTTAATCCTATCAGGAGCCTATTGCTGTCCAATATGAGCTAGGTTTACTGAACTTGTATTTTAAATGGTTGCTCAGGAAATAAGAGTTGTCTGTGTATTAAACCACTATTTTTTTTCATATTCTACTGTTGATGATAAGAAATTTAAAGTAATTATAGGTTTCTACAATTGAAAATGTTCCTATATGAAATACAAAAAAGAAGGGGACTGGCTTAAGCTTGTGTAGATTTCTTGGACAGCTGATTATTTCAAAGAGCATCTTAAAATGGAGAAATATTTGGGTCACAAAGGGTGAAGGAATGTGTTATGTCATTCAGCAATGAAAGGAATTAATCTGTGAAATATAAGGAGCTAAAAATTGTGATTGTGAACCAAGAAAGATTCTTAATCAAAACTGTGTGTTAACTTACGTTTTGTGTACTGAAACTCTGCTTGCCACCAAAGTTTTGTATACAACATGCAGGACCAAGCATTTGAGATGATAATTACAGGAAAAATGGTATTTCCTCCCATTATGTCTGCTGGGATCTCTCCTTTTAAAAATGAGCTTTACAAGAGAAAAAAAAGTTGTATCATACTCAGACAAACACAATCAGCAGCTTTTTTGTAATGTTAGGATACCTTCTTCTGAAGTGTTACATCATGACATGTGGCTGGCTATGAAATTCATGCATTTGTTGTAACAGATAACAAGTATGGAAATATAGTACTGACAGTGCAGTTTGCTTTTTGAGTAAGATATCAAATGTGGAAACCACTAAGGTAATAAGGTTACAGTAATGGGATCATATCCTCTGGTACATCTATTATTCTAGATTTGGTGACTGCACTCTGAGCTGCAAGTTGTTCCTTTATGAAAAGTCAAAAGTTATAAGGGCACTCTGTGGGTCAGGGATTATCACCTGGCACTGCCATCTTTCTGTAGCAGAAAAAGAAGGATCCAGGCCAGATACAGACACATCAGCAGGAACTTTCTGCTGGGATGAGTGACTGGATCATGGTCTCTGTATCATAAAAGATTTTCACAAAGGGTTATCAAACAGAGATATGGTTCACTAGTCTGTACAGACTGAAGATTTATATAGACTGCTTTTTTAAAGAGAAAAATAATGATTATATGGTCTTCTATAGCTACTGCAGGTTCACTAGTGTGTGTGTCTCTCATTTCTTCAGGTCAAAATGTAATAAAGTCTTCCTTCCAGTTCTGGTCAAACAGCAAGAGAAGACAGGAGCTAGCATGGACATTGCCCAGTTGATATCACCTCTTGGACTCTGATGATAATGTTACACTGGGCCCATCTACTGATAACTAAAAGGCAGTTCCTTTAAGAAAGAGACTTTTTCATTTAAAATAAGTTGCCTTGTTTTACTACCTTGCAATCTGATCTTGAGCTATGAATTTAATGGTGAGAAAGTTTTGCAAAAGATTTTGTCACATTTTTCTGGGGGAAAAAGAGAGCATGGTGGTTTTAAACTCTGCAGGAAGTGTTCCACTTTCTTATGGATCTGGCAATAACCCAGTGAGCTTTACTGTATATCTTTTGAACATGTAACCTTGAATAAGTGAGGTACTTCACTATTTATTCATGCCTGGTTGGACATTAAATCTCCACAGCCATCATCTGCTCACAGTGGTCACAATAATTTCCTTACTGTGGCTTCTATATTTTTTAAACTATTTTTTGCTTAATGCTCTTGTTTCAAGTGACAGCTGAAACATTCTCAAGTATTTCTTGGAACAACCAGCATTTCAGGTAAAACTAATTTTTTTTTTTTTTTTTTTGAGTGTCTAGAATTCTTCTCTATTACAAAGTTTTATTATTAAATTAACACTGTTTTAGAAATGTTTATACTTGGTTTTGTGTCGTATTCATATTTATTTGTATTAATAGGGTGCTGTGCTGGATGCCAAGGGCCAGATCCTGCTGAGTCCCTGAAGTGGAGGAAGCCAATCCGAGACTGCTGCCTTGGAAAGTCTGCAGCTGAGGGAGGTCTCCTGGGACTGTGAAAAGGACAACTTTATGCCTGTCTTTCAAAAAGGTCTAGAGTGAGGATCTGGGCATGTGGAAGCAAGTAGGTGGTTGGGATTTGCCAGCGTGGGTTGACTAAAAACAGAACCACATCCAAAAGGCCAGAGTGCTGGCTGGCTGCTGTGGGGGGCCTGTCTGCACAGCCAAGGGGAGCCAGGTGCTCTGAGGCTGCCTTTGCTGAGGCTCCAACACCGGCTCTCCCAGAATCCCATCAGGCAAATGTGGGCACCAAAGGCAGGGGGAATGGCTACAGTGAGCTGTAGGACAGCCTGGGCCACCAAGCTCCAGGAGTTGGACAGCTGCTGGTGGCCTGTGATAGCCACTCAGCTCTGTCCCTCGGGCCAGGAACACCAAACACACTTTGCGGTGACCTGGGCAGGACAGAGAGCCCCTGGGAACCTGTGCAGTGGGGTGGGGAGTCCTTGGGAAGGACACCCAGAGCAGGAGCCTGCTTTTCCAGTGGTGTGCTGGAGGGCAAGGCTGCCCTCCAGAGGGACCTAGGCAAGCTGGAGACCTGGCTTGATGGGAGCCTGGGGGACACAGGGAGATGCCAGGGAAAGGAGCTGGGGAAGGAGGCTGCTGTGCATCAGGGCTGACTGGCCAGCACTAGCAAGAGCCCTGTGGGAGAGGGCCTGGGCAGGCAGGGGACAGACACCCAGATCTGTGATGGGAGAGGGAGCTCGAGTCTGCCGTGCACCCTTGGAGGCAGCAGAACCAGGCTGAATACAGTGCTGTGGTACCAGAGCCACAGGCAGCAGCTTAAGGGATGTGCAGAGCCCCTCTGCACGGCTGCACCCAGAGGGACGTGTCCAGCCTGGGGCTTCTGCTGTGAGAGAGACCAACAAATGGGAACAAGTCTGGGAGAAGGTCAAAAGGTGGTCAAAAAACGAGCACATCTTGCTCAGGAAAGTGAGGTGGGTGTGTTGAGCCTAGAGAAGGCTGCAAGAATTCTGGCCACTGTCCTCAAGTGCCTGACCTGGGGTCACAGGGAAGAGAGATTGATGTTTCTCAGAGAAGCACCATGAGAGGATGAGAGAAGCCAGCCAGAAGCTGCAGGAAAGAATATTCTGAATGTACATATGAAAAAAGGTTTTGAAGTAATAGTGGGTAATGCCTGGAGCAGGTTGCACAGGAAGGTTATTGCAATATCCACCCTTGAGTAGTAGGCTGGAGTAGGTGACCTCCAGAAGGCCTGTCATCCTAAATGAATCAATAATTCTAACAGATAATAAGGTCTGCTGAAAAATCAAAAGTAATCATTGTATTACAGGGCAATTAACAGCTGATGGAAACTTTACAGCAGTAAATACTGACTGATGATTCACAACACGGTGGGCACCTGCTATGCCTGAAAAAATGAGGACAAACATCTTGCCTGCAACAGGCTGAAGAAGGAAAACTGGAAGGAGGCTGTACCTGGAAAGGTGAGGCAGTCAAAATGGCAGCAAAGGGAAATTATTTGTACTGCAATATTGTTACTGCATTTTGGAAGGGCTGAGGTTGTATTTTTCAGATCAGGAAAAGGACCTTGCAGAAATTGCAATGTGATGTGTTTCAGGCCTTTGTGAGTTTTGCTAAAACAAATACATCCATCTTACATGAAAGTATTTGACTGTAGTAGTGCTGAAAAGCATATTTGTTAGAAGATGTTAGCTACTGTGAACTATTTTGCTAGGCTAGAAGCAGCCACAGCACAAAGACTTCTTTTTCAAAAACTGCAGTTTGCACTTTAGAGATACAATATAATTTCAGCAGATTTAAATGCCCAACATGTTCAGCAGCCAGTTGGTGCTGTCAGAGTACTAAATCTGAGCTACAGCTTTCAGGATACTTCAGGCAATGAGCACCCTCTCTAGGGCTCCAGATCCAGACACAGCTCTTGTCCAGCAAGGGACATTTCCATCTTGTTTCCCCAGGATTTTTTATTTTCTTCAGGAGGTATCTTGCTCATAAAAGATGTCATTTTTGTTTAAGGTTTCTCCCCGGAGCCACCTACCCAAGTTATTTCTCCATTAAGACTCTTTTCTCTCCTCCAGCTGTGAGAGGGGGACATATTCCCACTGTTCAAGGATTGATTTCTGCCATCCAATCTCTTGTCATCCCATGTCTGAACCTATTGCTGTACTGTCCTGCCTCAACCTCTGATTATATCAGCTGACCCTGTCTAGCTCCTTCCTTGACCACATCAAACCATGCCTTTGTTTTTCCAGCCCTCTATCAGGCTCCTAGGTATGAGTTCTCATGGCTTGTCGAGATGTCAGCTCCCTTCTACATCCCCTGAGTGAACTCTGTTTTCATTTTCCAGTAGGTGCTGGTAAGATTTTTCCATTCTGCCCTTGAATTTAAAAGTTCAACTCCCTAAACTATAAAGTCACCAAAAGTCCACCTTCAATTTATTTCCTGAAGCTCAGTTATGGCAGCAAAAATCCAAACCCACCTCCTACCCCTCCCCTGAAATGAACCACCACCACTGCAGGGAGAGTAAAACTGTCATGAGCTTTTGTGATGTCAGATTTTAGCAAATAAGAAAGCCTAAGAATAGGGGACAGCATAACAGTGGCTCTTATTTTATCTGTCTAAACTCTGTCAACCTTGACTACACTAAGCACATTTCCTGGCAGATATGATGCTTGCCTTAGAGGGTCAGTGATGCCTGCAAACTCTTGCTTTTCAGGATATATTATCTCCTCAGGAAGGGAGGTGGTAGTTTGATTCAAAACTAATTTTCACATTGAACTGGGCCAAATCAGGTTTTCATATGCAATTTGAATTTTAAAATGTTCTCCAATGTTTTCTGCAAAGGCTGAATGAAAAATGGATCTTCATTGCTTGACTTCACCAGAAGTGCTGAGGGGCTCTCATAGGTGAATAGTGAGAGCCCTCACTAATAGACGCTACCCCTCACCCAACAGGGCAAAGGAAATAGTGGGGGTTTGTTTTATGTGAGAATAAATGCACTGGCTCACCCCTGCTCTTTTTTGCTGGTGTAACTCCAATGGGAGTTATGCTCCTGTTTGGAACACAGTCCAGCCACCCTGGAGAACAGCACTGTTTGCAGCATAGCCATGCTATGGAAAAGTTAATTCTCCACAGTGTCTCAATTCTATGCCCCCCTCCTTTCCAGAGGTTTTTCCTGCATCCTGGCTTCCTGAGCCTCTGATTGCAGAGGCAATCAGAGTTCATGTAGGAAACCCCATCCAGCATGAGGCTTACCTGTGACTTTCCCAGGTGCATGTTTGCTGCTGAATTATTCATTCCCCAAGGCAAGGGAGATGGGAACAGGAACATGATGTCTGACACCAAGCTGAACTTCATTAGCAAATGCTTTTTACCTGTGATGGAAAAAAACCAAAAATCCCAGACTCCAGTTCCTTGCTGATGCTAAACAGACTTCAGTTTTGTTCTCCCCCTTCTGCCCTACCCACCTTTGACAAATGCATGAGGGCAGAAGACCATGCAACACAGATATTTTCTACCATGTGTGCCCTTTGTGGTGCCAGACAAGGCTCCTGGCTTATAAATCAGCTTCAGGGGTTGCTTTCTGTAAATTGTTTCTTATGGGAGATCCTGATAAGTGGTAGCAAAGGCACCAGAATTGTTCAAATGTAGAGGGTGATAAGAATTACATCCACATTTTCAAATGAAAAAGTTAATTTTAAAATAATGACTTGCTGTTCCCTCCCTGGGACTGAATGCTGGGAACGTTCTGGTGCCTTCTAAATCATCAGAGCTGGCCTGCTCTGCAGTACTCCTTTACAGGAAAAAAAGCATTAAATAGTTTTACTCTCCTTCTGAAAATACTCACCTCCTTATATATGCTGCCTGCCATTGCTCTTATCTATTTTTCAAAGGAATTCAAGGGAAATTTGAGACACTTTAAATCTGCATTGCAACTGCTTGCTGTGTGCTAGGATGATGCTCCAGCAGCTCAGGGAGGAGGCAGCAAGATGAGAGTGGGCAAGGTAGGCTGCAAGAGAAGAGGGAGCTCTCCCTGCTCTGCAGTGAAGAGGTACAGTGCATCCACAGGCATTTAAGGAGGAGAATACATTTACAAACATGACTGTCAGTTTTTGTTTACACTGTGAGTGAGCAAGAATTAAGTTGTGATTTGAAATGCACTTAAAAGTTGTCTTTAAGTGACAACTTAAGTGAAGACTTACACTAAAGAGCAGTTTTACAGATGCTTGATAGATCTTATGAAGTGGACCATTCCTCCGTGCCAGGAACTTCACTACTCCAACCCATTCTACTGGCATCTCTTTTTCTGTGTCTTACAAAATATATTGGCATGCTAAAACACTCAATTTCTTTTCTCATTTTCTTTTGCTAGGGCTACAGTTTTAACTGCCAAATCTTATCCTGTGACTTGAAAAAGCTCTGATGTGCAGTAAGCTCAGAAATCCTATTCTTTTTCTACAAGGCGCATTTACATTTACTATCAACATATTCAGAGCTGGCAAATGTTCCAAGTCAAGGAATTACCAGAAAGCAATGAAGAAACTGGGATAGTGATGGTTATTTCTTTCTATTCACATACATGTGTTTACTCAAATCCCTACTTCTGTAACATAGAACATTGATATTGAAGATAGAACTGTAATAGAACTTGAACTTTGTATTGACATGGCCAGACATCCTTTAAAACATGCCACATAGAAATTTTATTCCTAGGTCAACCACATCTTAAAATATCTGATTCTTCCAAAATATACTTGGATGTTTCCAGAGAGTAAGGTCAATAGAAATGGACTCCAGAGAGCAAATAAAGTTTCTTTTAAGAAGGTAGGAACAAAAAACTTACAATTGTTCTCTTTCATTTTAGGAATATATTTCACCACATTGTCGAAAGAATTATCATGACAGATATAGAACATGAAAATCATCAAACTTTTTTTGGTTGGTATTTGGAAGGTTGATAGTGGTGATTGTTCCCACCTTCTCTCAACTCTTGGCTGCATGCTTGCAACAAGCAGTTCACACAATGGTGTGTTCCAACACATCAGCTACTTGCTTCCTAGTTTGATTTAAAATAAGAGAATTTTGATTCTGTGAGTGTCTCTTTCACATGCAGTGGAGACAAAGGGAGTTTTTTATATTGTGTGCTCATGAAAAGAAACACCAGGACCTTATAAACCAGCTAGTGATTTTTGGAAAAAAGGAAAACATGGGCAGTTCAAGCAGGACTGAATCAAAGCAGTCTGTGAAACAGATTGCTAGGGCCCTGTGCTGATGGGAAGTCAGCCTCTTGTCCATTATCTGTTATTAAATGGAATAGCTGAGAAAGTAAATTGGAGATCACATCACAGTTCTCTTCTTTGTCTTATAACAGCAAAGATGAACAGTGATGCCATTCTCCTTGAACAGCTGAGTGTCCTGGCCACAGCTTTTGGAAATCTTGAATGCTTGGCTTCTCTGATCTTTGGCACTTACCCTGCAGCTCATGACTGTGATGCAGTCAGCCCACAGGCAGGGCTGCCTTGGTGTGGTACGCAACCTGGAGCCATACATTAGTTGATCTCTATGAAGTATGTACAGGGATTATAAAGAGAAAAAAATCAAATTGTAACAGCAGAGCAGTTTGACTGATTTTCTTATTTCTGTGTACTGTTATGAAGGCACGATGCTTGGTCTGCATATACTACTGATATAGGGATTTTCCCCCTATTTCCTGGGATGGATCTTCTTATTTCTAGCAGCATTGAAACAAGTAAACAAACAAAATGTTTCTGCTGTGTTGAAATTCAATTTTCAGAGTTAAATCTTGGAATAACAAGACTGACTAGACTCCCTTTAGACACCACCACTTCCCAGGAGAAATGCATTTCTTCTTGGCACTGATTGAAAGTATAGAGGGCAAATGTGAAGCTCCAAAGAAATCTCTCTGTAGGCATTGTAAGGAATTGAGAGCTGCTGCCAAGCATTTCTGCAGTTCCCACAGAGACTTCATACCAGGAGGACAACAACAGACCAAAGAAAAGCTCAGTAGAGCTTGTCACACCTGGAACAGCTGAATGTAGCTTTATAATAGAAATATTCAGTCTGCTGAGAAACTTTCAGATTGATTAAAAAAAAAATAAACAAAATGAAGATAAAATATTATTTACTGTTGCATGCAAACTTCACACTGCACTGAGCGCCCTTCTTTGGTTTCCTTTTTTTAGATGTATTTTTATAAACTGAAAATAATTTTTAATATTCTCAAGCTATGGCTAAGTTTGAAGAACTCTTTGAGCTTTTTAATTAGGTATAATCTGATTTTGTAATTAATTGTATTTTCAAAGAGTAGTACTGTCATTGATCTGCCCAATGCCTTCTCCTGGAGATCCAGCCTTGGCTGTGACAAGAAGCCTTGAGACTGAAGTACACAGCTCAGCCCCTTGTTCTGACACGGCCTTTGCTTGATCTCCTGATGAAGGAAAAATACAGTAGACAAAAATGTCATAGAACTTCAGCATATTTCATCTAAGGAACTTCCTTTCCTTCACTAACCCAGGAATGAAGGAAACAGGAAAGATGGGGACTGGGAAGAATGGCACCCCTAAAATCTGTAGGTCTCTGGTGAGCAGAATCCTTGCAACCTCACTGCAGCTGTCTCATCAGCTGTGCTCCTCCCGTAGTCATGCCTGTTGAAAAGAAAATCAAGAATCTGCATATCAGAAATTCTGACTTGATGTGCAGGTAAAGACTAACAATCTGTGTTTCCTTCTCAAGTCCCATGCTACCTTGAAATGCTAAACTAGGAATAAAAGTGTAACTGTTGAGTTGCACTAGGGATATTTGATTTAGTCTGCATCTCAGAGTAAAGGAAGTAATGCAGATAGATGGATTTTCTCGTGGCCAGCTGACATTGTTTTAAGATGAGTGCAGTTAAACTTGCAAATAGCTTTTTTTTTTCCCTTTAGCACTATAGCTTTAAGTTGTAGAAGTTCTGCGTGTGTGTAAAACTGAGTCTACTAAGGCTATGTTTTAAATATACTGCATGTGCAATAATTATTTAATTAGGAGAACCAACATTGCTTCCCTAAAACAGACTAATGAGAAATATGTCATTAAAAGAAAAAGATACTTTTCTAAAGCACTTTGCTAATTACTATCCTAAAGTAATTAATTACTTCAGAGTTTACTATAAGTCAATAAAATTGTTTTCCACAGAACCTAATGAGATATTTAAAAATATAGTGTATGATAAAATCTTACTTGTGAAAAGACATAATAAAAACTTAACCTGAACTGATATTTATCATGATGTAACAAAAACACTAGTGATTATTTTATATAGGCAAATACTTTTGTACTTAATTAGGGCCCATAAGCTAAATTGGAAAGAAAAAACCCAAAAGCCAAATGCAAAGCCTTAAATCTGGAATTATTTACTTAATCTGGAACCAAGTTACACTGGGCTAAGATCTGTGAACAATGGAGACGAATATAACATGATGCAGTTAGAAAATATTTATGCTTCATAGTACTACAAAATTTTGTTGAAAATGTTCTGCTGAATGAAATTATTGCAGTTTGAAAAAATAGGTGGAAACTCAAAGCACCTTGATCTGGAGAACAAATTAGGTGTAAAATCCAAGAACCTCTCAGACTGGATTATGATTAATTTTCTACAGAAATTCTAAACATAACTCAGAGTTGACAATGGAAGACTAAAGTCTAAAGCAAGTTGAACACATTGGATTTCACCCTGGACTGGGCCTAGGACTTCCCTAGAGCCCTAGAAAGGTGCAGAATGGTGGAAATGGTACCATGTGGATTGCAAAGGACAGTCACCCACAGCAGATCACATCTGGCACAGCAGTTCCTGCATATCAGCAGAAAAATCCTTGGGAAGCCACCTGTGATCCCCCTGCCAAGTCCTGGCCCTGCTCATGCAGGAAGCAAGTCAGTACTTGTCTGCCTCAGCTGTGGCCTTTTGAACCATCCAAAGCCGCTGGTGGCAATTCCTGCCCCTTGTCTTCTTGTCCAACTAATAAGTGAGTGAAAGAGGGTGTAAATGGATATATACCTCTCAATATGTATGCTGTATCATATGTATGCTGTGCCAGTTCAGGCTCATTAGCCAGTATGTAATTATGCCTGATTTCACATCACTCCTGAACTTGATCCATTAAGAAAACTTTTATTCTCTGAGACAGCAATAACTTGACCTTAAATGAACTGAATGTAAAATTGCCTAGTGATTGATTTTTCAATTCAATTATTTTTCCTTCAGAAGTTAAATTTAAATGTGGCACTTTACAGTCGACAGAATCTAGGTCAAATAGATGGGATATTAATAATAACCCATCCTGTGTGAAATCTAGGGTTTATACTTAGCAGTAAATTCAGCTTATGGAATTCTCTGAAGACTGGATTTTATGTAAGCAGCCATTTCATGCAAGACAAAGGCACAGGCCAGAGTTTCCCTGACTTTTCAATCCTGACCTGGGACCCCTTCCTGCCTGGTACGCTTCCTTCCTCTCTACCAATACTGGGCATCAAGGGTGTGGGAAGTAGAGGGTTTTTCAATCAAGACTCTTCTTTGGCTTGTTTAATCAGTTTTATTTCTATTCTCATAGAGATTGACTGAAGAAGACATTGCTATTCACCTTGCATAAGAATAACTGCAAATGGAGACATAGGG
>VYZP01019719.1:0-7500 GCA_013400635.1 Hypocryptadius cinnamomeus
AAAAAAAAAAAAAAAAGAAGGCAAAAAAATAAAGAGGGGAATTCAAACCTCTAATCCCTGTCACCTTCCCCTCAGAAGGCTGGGGGTGGTGTGGGGTGGGGAGGAGTCGAGCGGCCCCGGCTCTCAGAACAAAACTGATCTAAGCCCTTTGCGCAGCAGACAAAGCCTGGGAAGGGGATGCCCGTCTGGGATCAGCAGCTGGGCTGTGAACCCCGAGAGCCCCCTGCTCCGGGTCCTGTTGGATCCCTGCGCCGCCCAGCCCCTCCCTGGGGAGGTGGGATGCACCGGGACATCCCCAGCCCCGGTTTTCCTTGGACAAACCAGCCCCCTGCCCCCGGGCATTTGAAAGGGAAGGGGATGCTTCAAGGCGGGATGTGGGGTAACAAGCTGGCATCCAGCAGGTGTTTGGGATGTGCTGGTGAATGCACTGAGTTCACACAGCTCCTGGTTGTGGGGAGGTTCTCCCACCCCGAGAACATTCCTTTGCTTTCCTTCCACTGTGCTGGCTGAGCAGGTTTGGGTGGTCATTTGAGTCTGCGGGGCCAACTCCTGCTCTGGACTCCATGACACTGGAATCTGCACTCCTGCTGCAAGACCTGGACTTAATCTCCAGCAGCTGCCCTGATTGGGAGCTTGCCTTCTGAGCAGGACAGCAGCCACTGACTGAAACCCAAGTCAAGGGGGCAGTGACCCCCAATTTACTGCCTGCCCTTCGGCAGTCGAGGGGGTTTAGAATTCAACCCCCAATTCAAGCTCTGAAAAGGCTGTGGGAGTGCAGGAGACTCTGGAGAAGTCCCTGGAGAAGCTGGGAGCACCAGAGGAGGGTGAGCAGAGCGTTTGAGAGCTGGGCTGCATCTGCCCAGGCAAAACAAAGGCTGTAAATCCAGCGTGAATCATGGGAACGGAATTAACTTAAAATTATCCTTTCAAGGTGAAATAGTAGTGGTTGCAACTGTTTGTTTTTGTCACACAGGTGTGTGCCGCTGTGATTTTTAGGAATCTTTTCCTGGTAATTTAGCTTCAGGGTATTTGTCATGTGCCGTGATGTCTTTAATGGGGAGACATAATAGTGTGTGCTGAGGGACCTGTGGGTTCAACACTGAAGCAGACAGCATGTATTTAAAATGTAAAAGGCAGATTTATAATGTTTCCAGTGACACAGAATGATAAAAGCCAATTACCAAAAAATATGGAAAATTAATTTAGATCAAAAGGAAGCATCCTTCTGTCAGCCTCACATCTGCTATTCTGGGATTTCTGCATAAATCTATATGTTTTGGTTCTATTTAGTGCTGTGGGTACTTTGATTAATTTAGCTACATGTTACTGTCATGTTGGGCACATTCATCTTCTGTCTTGAAACATGTACTCCTCAGCCTCTCTATCATTCCACCCCTTCAGGCCTTATTTTCATCACATTTAAGAGAACTCTCCCCTGCCTGTCTTTATCTTGTTAAGCTTTCAGCAGCTTAAGTTGAATCTTCATTCTTTCACTCTTGCTGTCAAACCTCCTTTACCAAGTTATCTCATTTTCCTATTCATAACATCTAACCCATTATATTTAATACTCAGACACAATTGCATCTGAGCATTATGTAGGACTTGCCAGCACAAATACTTGTAAATGAAATCAGACCACCCCTGGAAGGAGCTGTGGTGGCTTTGCCTTGCCAGTGTGTTTGAAATTGAAAAATGCCCAGGACTAAATCCAGTCCTGGAGTAAGTGAAGTCAGTAGAGCTTCATCTGCTGAGCTGAGATGGATTTGACCCTCCAGTAGTGAAAGCTGGAAGGTTAATAACGATCACATAATCTGATATGAAGCAGAAATTAGTGTCAGAACTGTCCCAGTGGGGGTGTGTACATCTAAAGATGACAAAGCCCTTCACAAGGATGGGTAAATTATAATGTTCATACTGCAGCTGGAAAACCAAGGCAGGGAAGTGGAGGGAATTCCCAAATTTCAATAAGCTGTTAGTGTTGAGGGCAGATTTTTGCAGGAGAGGATCCAGATCTCCTTTCATGGTGGGAGTCTCTGGCTCCTCAGTGACAGAATTGGAGGCTCATCCCCATGGAGCAGGACAGTTTGTGTTTTCTCCCTCTGCTTTTTGAACTGATGAAAAGGCGCCACAGAGGGGCCTCTTCAGCAGCAGATGCCTTGAAAAAAAAGGGAAACAAAAAAATACAAACAAAAAAACCAAAACAAACAACAAAAAAAAACCACCACAAAAAAAAAAAAAGGAGGATGACGACTGGGTTAAGCTTTTTGGCAAAGTTCTGTTGCCTTTGCCCCTTTGCAGAGGTTGCAGCAGTGGGGAGCAGCAGCTGCAGAGGCACTGCTGGCCATCCCAGGGGCTCCTGCTCAATTTCTGAGGTGGATCCCAACATTTCTGCCTGTTGCAAGAGCTGGGTCGGTGTGTGAAAGACGATATATGAATTAGTTCCTTCTGGTAGCACTGGACAAAACTCAGTGACCCAGGAAATGTTTTCCTCCCCTTTACTCCTATAACTGCCTTCCTTTGCTGGCAAGCTGACCTTTTTAAATGCTTCATCCTTTCCCTCCCAAATGTGGAATTTCCTCCCCAAAAAAAAAAATCATTCTGGCTCAAGCCCCAAGGCTGGTCAGACTCAGCACAGGCTAGAAATGGGTTTTGATACAGGACAGCATCATGCTTTTGGCAGGGTGTCCTGGCCTGGAGAGCAGCAGTGGAGAATTGCTCAGTGCAGGGGCTGGGGGATCCCTGCTCCTCCCTGGGGCTGGCCTCACACTCCTCCGTTGCCTCGAAAGGGGGTCCAAGTGTTTTCTCTGTGCATTGCTCTATTTTTAGGAGGAGGAAAAGCTATTTTAAGCTACAGTAAAATGTTTTTATGGCTCTTTCTGAGCCTTCTGTAGCCTAGCTGGTCTCATGGTAATTAAGGCATTTGGCCTTACAAGTGGAAGGATTATGAAAACAGTTTCAGTGATTTCTAGAAGTGCTCCAACATATTCCCAAAATAGGATTTTTTTGCATGTGTGTTTGCTTTTGCTTTAGTGCTTTGGTTTTTTTACCAATGAATGATGCTAAGTGAAAACACAGTGTCTGCCACTTTCACTGGGGTGCTCTGACCCAGCCCTTGAGCATGGAGAGCACTGTGGAGCATTTTCTAGACATTATTATGCACCACGTACATGGAAGTGCATTATTTTTATTAACTGGAGCAATTAAAATACCTTTGCTTAGCTTCTACTTATCCTTACTGCTGGCAAAAGCCACTGGAAGATTTATATGGGAATTTTTCCTGCATAGATGTAGGGAAAGAGCCCAGATTTGGGGCTTAGGGACAATCCACTGCCTGTGGGATCATGGCACTGAAATCACACGGCGGTTTGCCGCCAGCTCCAAACTTTTTAAAGGGATGATTAATGTTTTACCTCTGCTCTTCCCGCTAGAACCAAGTCAGCCGAACCAAAATAGTTCCATTAAAAATGAATATTTTCTGTGGTGCGTAGGTGATGTCGAAATGTTATACGCCCACTGGGTTTGGGGTGGTATCAACCACAGTGTCACAGGATCCTCTGCATTTCAATGGATGTGTGAAGGAGATGGATGAGGCACTGAGAAACAAAAAGTATCACTTGGAGGGCTGGCAAAGGAAATGATTCCTCGTGTTCCCAATGAGATGTGTGGGGCTGCTTGGCTGTAGGCAGCCCAAGCTGAGCAGTTGGTGCAAGCCAGCGTTGATGCTGTTAAATTTAATATCAGAATGGAAAGAATGAGGTTGATGATGGCCCTTATGGCCAACAATTTGCTCCCTGGAATATATTTTTAAATTCTCTGTGGTAGAAACAAATAGAGGTTTAATAATGTCAGATGAACATGTAAATACAATAATGTCCTAAACAATCTCATTACAAGTCCTAGTGCAGTCTGTATAATCAGTCTAATACCTGGCAAGTGGATAGAAAAATACCCTTTTGCAAAAACTGCATTTATTCAAATATTTCTAGAACTGTTGACTTGAGGCACAGATATAAGTTAGTGCCTTTGGGCCTGGGTACCTTAAACATTAAAATTTATTATTATTATTTATTTTTATTAGCTTCATGTAGCAGAAGATTTATAATATTGTAGCTTTTATTAAGTACTTGTGTTTTTTAAAACTGATCGTAATTGTTGCTGGGCAAATCTCAAAAGGGGAAAAGGATTGGTTGGTTTAGTTTTGATTAAACTCTCAGAAGTTTGGGCATTTGTCCAAACTATCTCAACTCCTGCATTTCTAATATGGGTCTGCATATCTTCAGAGGATAGACTTTTATTTTTCTCTTTATCTTTTCCTTTCCTTTTTTGCTTCTCTTGTGAGGGTTTCTGTCTTGGCTGTCTTTGGGTCAGACACATGGTAGAGTATTTTGGTATATCTGCTTCTGAATGTGGCCTGGGAAAGGCAGCCAGGAAAAGGGTTCAAATAGTTTGCAGCAAATAATTAAAAGGAAGTTATCTGTGTCCCTCAGCTGTTAACCCTTAAAAACCAGGTTTACGCCATATAAAAATCATAACATCATAGAGTATCTAGAATCAAAAGGGACCCACAAGAATCATAAAATCCAAGTCCATATTTGCCTGTGTTTTGAGCTGCAGACACATCAAGGCCTTTCAGAGGCAAATAATTATATATATTTTCATTGGAAATATGAATAGAAAAATACGAACAGGTAATTTGACAAATATATAGTAAATGCTTTTCCTGCGATGCAGCAACATTAAATGACATAAAAATAGGTCAGGAAATGTCCTACTACAGCTCCCTTTTCATTCAGTTCTGTAAACTGAGCCCTGTAGCTTCACAATGTGCCTTTTTGCTGTTTTTTTTTTTGTAGGTATTTAGTGTACACATGGAATGTATGACATTTATTTGTCTCATGGTTTTCAGAGTAATTCAAAGGAAAATGTCAGTGTAATTAGACTTATGTGGGTGTATTTTGTTTTATTCAGAAGAAATGACACCCAGCATGAAGTTTCAGACTTTTTACTGCAGTTTGTGAAAGAATCTCTGTTGAAATAATTTACATCTTTAGGCAGGATTTAGGCACCTGTTTCAGCAGGTTGTTACCAGGGACTTGGTAGCACTGTCAGAGACCGAAGGAAGGATCTGGGGCTGTACAAACACAAACACACAAACACAAACCCAAACCTAGCACAATGTCTGTGTGCACTGCACCAGAGTTTGTTGCAGTGTCCATGGCCACATCCTCTCAGAGTGATGGAGGCTGGCTTTGCTCACATTTCCCTTTTCCACACTGGCTGAGTTGCTGGAAGGAGCCTTGTTGAACTGCTGGGCTTCTCTTGCAATGTTGCTTTGGGTACAGACAAGGTGTAGTGCATGGGTGGAGCAGTTTTGGTATGGGTTGTGCCCATCATGTTCTGGAGAAACTGCTTTTCTCTCTGATGGAAAACCAGGGTGCTTCCTCCCCTCCTAGAGGGACAAATCCATGCTCAGTATCTGGTCCTACCCTGGAGCACAACCCTGGTTTTCATCTTGGGTTCCAGAGCAGTGCTCAGCTCTCCTTTTTGTGTAAGATTTTTGTGGAGCACTGAACAGACCTTTATTCCTTTCTTCACCAAGAACAACTTTCTCCATTTCCTCTCAAGCACAGGCTTTTGCTGTTATAATTGTGCAATTCCACCTGGGTTAAAACAGAAAAGTGTTTCTAATTGGATCCAGGCTAATATCAGGCCAGCTCGCCGTGGTTTTCCAGTGTGACTGAGATATTCCACCCTCTGCCAAGCAAAAGGACACACTTTTTGCTGTAAAATCCCCATGATTTTCACTTGGAAAAAAAAAACCTTTTTTTTTTTCTTTTTCCTTAAGAAAACCAGAATAAAAAATGTAATAAAAATATTTTATACAGGGCTGTATTTTGATAGTTTTGGGAATGATGCTTTACTAGACCAGTTTCTGGTCACTGGTAGGTGTTGGTGGTGCTGAGAGCTCTGGGCACAAACCCACCAGGCGTGTTTGAGCCATGACCACCAGTGTTTGCAGTCGGTCACCTTCTTCCAGGGCTGAGTTTTAAGTGCTGCAGCATTATGTAGTTTTATTATTTTAATAGATGAGAGAGGCCTGTGATCAATAGCAGGGATGCTTTTATCTTAATCATCCATGCCTCATTCATAAATATGGAGATTTTCAGCCTCCTGTAAGGCTGCTTGTGATTTTCTGTGGTCTGGTAAAATGGACTGAGGTAATTTCACCATTCCTAAAATGCCATAAATGGAGTAATCAGGTTATATTAATTTTGCCAACCACATTATTGTGCATGTCTGTTTAAAAGGTGTTGGGATGGCTGTAGTGGAACTATATAAGATCCTTTTTTCCCTCTGGCATTATTTATTCTGCCCCTAACCCTTGTGTGTCAGTTCAGGATGACACATGAAAAGTGTAACCTGTGTGCAGCACTGAGTTAATACATAGCCAACCTGTAAAATACATCTGTGAGTATTTCCTTGACCAGACTAGAATCAGTGACCTTAAAACATCCTAATTTCACTGAAGTGAAGGCTCAGATCTATGATGTCTGTTTTTCTGATCTGAAATTAATGTAGTTTTTGTAAATGGTCAACTTTATTATTTATGTAGGGAGCATGCCAGGGTTGGAAATCTATTAAAAACAACCAATATTTGTTAACCACTGACTGAACGGCAGAAGTAACATTTGGGATTTTCTGTTCTACTCACCAATTTCTAATACAATGGGTGTAAAAGATTTTAAGATAATTTTTTAGTAAGAACAAAGAATTTTACTGTGACAGCCTGCCGTCTCTTATAAGCATTTTATTTCAGAGATAACTGTCAGCAAGTGTGTGAGAGCATCTTAGCTTGCACACCGCTGGAAATCAGTTTTAAGGGGGATAAAGCTGCCAAAAATTTCAGCCATTGGTAGGCAAGAAAAGGCACTTGCCTTTGTGTCTAAGTGTGGCTTTTCAGGTGAAATAATAGCTGCCATTTTTTACTTTTGTATAGAGAAAGGAGGAACAAGAAAGAGGGAAAAAAATGTCAGGAGAAAGAGCTCAGGGCCCACATCTTCTAAAACAAATTGACTTCAAGGCAGGCAGGGTGGCAGTGAGGGTGTGAGGTGAGGATGGGAGCTGAGGCTGGAACAAAGGCTCCTTTGCTGCTCCTGCTTCTCCACAGGAACCTCATGGTCCTCCCAGCACCCTCCCTGGGCACGGGGCTTGGGAGGAGACACCCAAAAAATACAGGGTTAATGCAGGTGGGTTCAGGGCTCCTTGGTTAGGAAATAAAAATATACAGAACAGGTTAAACTCTGCCTTTGTGATACCCCTTTTTCTCACCTGTTATCTGCATTTTCACCATGTCTAAGGGAAAGCTTATAAATGCTCTGCTCAGGGTTTCTTTATGGAAAAGCTGGAATGAAACAACACAGAGCACAAGCAGAAGTTTCAGACTCGCTGGATGTCTCTTTCTGTCAGATGCCACAGTGTCAGGCTCAAAGCCATTTGTCA
>VYZP01019719.1:12500-36801 GCA_013400635.1 Hypocryptadius cinnamomeus
TTACATTAATTATCTGCTCCTTTGAAGCAGCCAGAAGTGTCACTTGCGGTGACATCCGAAGGGTTGGTGGCAGCAGCTCTGACAGCTGAAGGAGGGACGGGCCCAGGGATTGGCACCACTCTCATTTGGATAAGAGGGTCCTGCCATTCCTTGATTGTTGGCCAGTGTGTGATGGAGGGGGGATTTTCCCAGGTGGATGGGATCATCCCAGCGTGGAAGGGCCATGCTGGAGGTGTCCCCTGAGCAGGTACTGCTTGACCTTCTCACAGCCACCTGCACTGGGACACAGGGGGGTGAATTTCAGAAATGGGCTTGTTTTGCCATGGGTTGTGAACTGGTTGGGGTTGCACCTGTGTGGCTCCAAGTTTTTTTTTTTTCTTTCTTTTTTCTTTCTTTTTTTTTTTTTTTTTGGTGTACTGGTTGATTACTGCTTTTAATCTACATATTTAATATACATTATTTGCATATTTAAATTTTTGTATGTAGGGTTTAAATATCCGGGCATTAAATTTAGGTGCAGCCTGAGCTGTATCCCCTGCCTGGCACAGAAGGGCTCAGCCTGCTCATTTTCACTGGAGTTTTCAGGTGTTCAAGTTACACAGCTCACCCAATTCAGCTGTGAAAGGCAGATATGAAGTTGGCTGAAGGGTATCAGGGGTTTTTGGCTGGTGTCTGTAGTGGAAGTTAAAGCTCCTTTTCTGCCTCTCAAGTAAGTAGGTAATTTTGCCATTTTATTTAGTCTAAGTGCTTAAATGACGTTCTTGTGCAAAAGTTTTAAACTTCCTCTAGTCCTGGTTTATAAAATGTGGTAACTTTAATTGAGGAACAGTCTTTCAGCTTCTCACTCTATATTTTATGCACCTGTAAAAAAACTTTCCTCTTTTCTCTTAATGTTAAAATGGTAACTGGCCTCTTGTGTCCTGACCTTGTGCTGGTTTCTGGCTGCACAGGGCTGCTCTGAAACCAGTCAGCAAAACAGCCAGGTAGAAATTTTAATGGCAATTTTTTCTTTGAGTTCCTTTAGAGATGTCTTTAGACTTCTTCTAACTTCTTTATTTTTTTTTTTTTAATTAAGAAGTGAATCTTAAAGTGATCTCAAATGCAAGTCTTAAATCTGAGTGGCTGTGGCTCTAGAGGAAAGTCTATATTTGAATTTGATGCTCTTGCCTGATGATTTTTCAAGAGGGATTGTACTGGGGAAGGATACAGCAGGAGGGAGAAATTCACAGCAAGCTGTTTGGCCACAGCTCTGCTGTTCCTGCTGTGTTCCCAGTGATTTTCCCCATGATTGGAGTGGCACAGTTAATACACTAAGTGGGGGGAGTGGGAGTTGTGCCTGTGTAACTGTGAGCAGAGTTTTCTTAAGGTGACTTTCAATATTTTATCATACCAAAGCACCTATGGAACAAATCATTAGGTCAAAAATTGTGTGCTTAAATGTTGATTGTTTGTTTGTTGTGGATACTTTGGCTTTTCCTATCTTCCACAAACATCTTGCCTTTCTCATTTGGTAGGAGTGATCCATATGAGGCTAGAGGTTTAGTGCTCAATATATCTCTTGTTAGTTATTCTTACTCTGTTCCTTTCAGTACCACCTGATTATATGTTTAAATAGTGGAAAACCTGATTAGGAAAAGAAGTGATAGCAATGGAGTGAAGACCAGAGACACGAATCTATGGCTATGAACCTTTTTGTCTTAGAATATTGTTAATTGTCTTCAGCAGTTATTATAATGGGAACCTGAATTGCTCCATGTTGATCTCCTAAAGTATCAATAATACTTATAAATATAAAATCTATCTGGGGGACACTTAGTGGAGAAATGATGACTTGTCCCAAAAGCAGCAGCTGCCAAGACACTCTTTGTGCCTTCACCCACACACAGGTGGAGGACCTGGAGGCCAGGCAGAGCTGGAGTGAAATGAAATACCAGCTGCTCAGAGTCCCTGTGATTAGATCCTGCCTTCCAACAGGCTAAAACTCACCTGGAGTGATTGTTTCTTTAATGTCCCTCTCAAATATCACACTGAGGATTTATATCTAGTATTGTGTGGGATTTTTGGCTAAATACATAAGTGTTTAAATGACCTGCTTTGATGGAAGAGACACTGGAAGCAGCCGCTCCTAGGTAGTAATCCAGAGCTGCTTTATTTTCAAAGTGCTGGTTTAACATATTGGCTGCTAAACAACGGTTTTAGGTTGGAAAAATATTTGCAGAAATTCCCAACTGTGCTGCTCCAAAATGGAGGATCCTGTGTCGAGGTATTTGTGGGGTTTGGTGTCACACACAGCAGGTCTGAGTGTGCCCTTGGAAAATGGTGTGAAATTTGTCCCCACATCCAAATGTCAGCTTTGTGCATGGAGGGGGAATTTGTGCTGCAGGAATAGCAGGTTCCTAACAGGAGATACTTCTCTCTTCAAGCTGCTAATAAAGTGTTCTGGTTGTCAATAAGGGAGAATTGCATTATATTTTTAAGTGTTCTCGTACAATACCTGTTGCTGGCTTGTATTTTACTCAGAGTTCAGTTAGTTCTCTCCCTGCTTTGCAGCTTTAGATAAAGCATTGGGTTCAAGGGAAGTGCTTGTGATGATTGTGTGACACTACTTATTTATTATATTTTTTTATTTTGGAGGTGACAGTCTTTGCCCCTAGCTGATAAGAGATGTTCAGACCCTGTGGTGGTGTCTCATCTGTGGTTCAGGTGTATGTGCTCTTGCTACCTTACATACCTGGAGTGCTTTAGGGAAGGGACAACCAGGAATAATCCATTTTTGGTTTTGAGTGCATATTCCCCTTATTTAAAAAATCTGTTAAAAAATCTTCTCTAATAGAATATTGCTTCTTAATGAATAGACCCCCTTGTTATGGGACAGCTTAGTGCTGTTAACATTTTTCTCTCGTTTGGCTTTATTAGGTGTTATCTCCCATGGCTATCTGTAAAGCCAATTAGTGGAGAAAATAACAGCCATATTAATCTCCCAGAGCAGTGCAAGAAAAAGAGTTGTAATATCGTAGAGAAATTATTCTAAGTGTGAAAAATTACCCACTTCGTCTATTTCATTTTTCTCAAACTCCAAAATTAATGACTTTCTGGAAAAAAAAAAGATATATTTATCTCTGTATAAAGGGAGAGATTTGATGAATGCTAAAGAGAAACCAATAGAGCTTTAATAAAAATGTATATGTCCATAATCCTATAAAATCCTATGAATCCTATTCCAGTGTGTTAAACTGCTGATTTGTATCTCTGTGTCAAATATAATTACAGGCAAACAGGAGCTGTGCTATAATATCTATTAATCAAGACTATAATTAGGATTTTAAGAAGCTGCTTGCTCGAGTTGGGAAATGCAGCCAGGAAGTGCCAGAACTGCTGAGCCTTTCTTTGGCTTTGGTACCGCGGGTGGGAGATTTGGGGGTTCTGTTCCCCACAAGAACAGGCTCTGCTGAGGTCAGGAGGGTGTTCGTCCTTTATTGCATCATTTATTTGGGGATGTGAATGGAAAAAGTGGTCACTGGTTGCACAGATTCAGCTGTTCATGCCAAGCCAGTAAAAAGTATTGATTTTTGGGGGGGTTTCATAGCATTTAGGTGTCCCTTTGGTAGAGTTGGGACCTGACCAAGGGACATCTTGGCTCAGTCTGTGTTCCCTGTCTGGGCACTGAGGAGATGTGCACCAACTGCTGTAAATATTTTTGAGCACTTATGAGCCTTCTGATCTCTGTAAGTGCCAATCAGACAAAATGGGGTTTGGAGAAAGGATGGGATTTATGGCCTTTGCTGTTGGCAAAAGCAAAGGAACTGATAAAGGTAGGCCCAGACAGCCAAACCCAGTGGTAAATCCCACTTGATGATTCAATATTTCAACATATTTGGATTTTTTGACCCTCAAAACCTTAAATATGGGGTTTTTTTGGTTTTTTGTTTGTTTGTTTTATCCTTTAAAAAGGCTGTTTAATGCTCCTGAGTTTGGCAAGTTTGGATCATCTCCTTTGTCTGCTTTCTCTCCTTTTTTTCCCCCCACTTCTTTGCTCTCCAGGCATATCTACCTCAACTTCTACCAGGCCTAGTCATAACAAGCTGAACACGGTGTGAATGTTCCCAGCCTCATTTTAACTAAATTAACTACATTTACAACCTCAGTGTCAGAGCTCTGAACAATGAAAGCTTGCCACCGAACACATGAAACAAAAATGAAATTAGCCAGCGGTAGGAAACTACAAACAGCTGAGGCATTCAATTGTTAGCCATTTGAAGGATTAACTTCTAAATCATGTAGAGCTCCCTTGGTAGTTTAACTAGTTGGGCACTCAGGGGTATATAAAAACACACTTTAAAGTAGAAATGTATTTCTTTACCTATAAAAGAGAGATTTACTGGCAAGTTCTGATATTATTAATGCTGGAATTTTCTGCCATTGCCTGTAGTAGTTAATCACACTTTCTGTTACTTCCTGCATGCACTTTTCTGTTGGGCTCCCAATGAAAGACAGTGCAGATGAACTTGGTGTTGGGAGACAGGTGACACTATTACCTAGAAATACACTTAACTAACTTAAGCTTGTAAAACCTGCCTCCTGCATGCAGTTCCTGCACATGAATGACTTCCTTCTGTGGATATTTATCCATTAGATGTATGAAGTACTCCTCTGGTCTTAAATATTTGTATCAGGTTGTTATTATACCAATAATTATGGGGAATTCTCTGTATATTCTCACTCTATGAAAGCTAGGATAAGCCAGGAGGGGTTTTTTTAATAGTAAGATTTGGTAAAATATTTTCTTACTTAATGCATTGCTAAGGGCTTAATCAGAAGGACAAGGAAGGGAACTCTACTAATTGTGGTCATATGTTTATTTGAATTCAGTCTTTTCCCTGTCACCTGAGAACACTGTCATGGACTTATAGAGCTTCATAAGGGAAACGTTCTCCAACTCTTTTCTTAATGTGTCTTTCAAACAAGACCCTGAAGTCTTCAGACAAGTGTTTATTCAATCAAAATCCTACAGATTGCACAATTAAGATTGATGAATTTTATAGCAGTTCTTTTTCTTTTTGAATAAATAGCACTAAACAGAGGTGACTTCCTCTCCTAGCACAGATTTGATAATGAAGCCACTGAATTTATTTATAATATAAATGTATTATAAGAGAGCATTTTGCAGTAGAAGTCCAAACGAGGCGCTCATTTGTAGAGGAAAAAGAAATAACAGCAGGAACATAAACACAAAGCTGAAATAAAGGGGGAAAATGTAGAATCACAAAGAAAACCTAAACAAATAAAGTGCAAACAGAGAGTGACAAGCGCACTCAGCCCCTGGATTGGTTATGGATGAGTCGACAAGTATATGATGAAATTAATGACCCTCTGTCAACTTTTTAGATCTCACTTTTAAAGAGAATGGACCAAAAATCAATAGCCCCCAAACCACTAGTACTCCAGTGAACCAGTTTATCATTTATCTTACTGCTGGCACTCATATAGAAAGTGCAGCCAAGCACGGCATAGGACTTTCATTGGTAGTCATCATTACAAGCAATGTTTGAGCACTCCAGTTAAAGGTCAAAGGTGTGCAGTACAGCTCCTCTGAGAAGTACCTATTTGAAATTACCAATATCTGTGTATGGCTTATCCATGCTCTACACTATTATTCTATTTCTTTCCCCACCCCCATGTGCATTTTCCTGCTCGGAGCTTTACCTGCTGGCTGAAGGAGAGGCACTGGGGCTGTAGCCCAGCACAGTGGTGCCTCCACACCCAGGGTCAGGGCTGAGCTGATGTTGCCATTATTCATTCTGATTCTCAAAACATTGCATCTCACTCACTTCCTGTGGCATCAATCTGAAATCACTCATGTATGAGCTAACACCTCAGATGAAATTATTTTCCAAATTCCCTGCCCCCCAAAAAGTTTTGGGACCATATTCAATATCTGGGAGTGAGATGTTTTGTTTAAAAAGTCCAAAGCAGACTCAGCTGTTTAAATTCTATGTATTGTAAATAGTTTTCTGGTGGCTAATAATAAATTTGGTGGGCTAACAAGATGAGTTGAAAAAAGTTAAAATCTATGGGAGTGGGAAGTGTTACATATTATCATTTTGTCATTACTGATAAGGCAGGTGTATGCCTGCAGTGAGGTCAGGGTGAGCTGCACCAGTTGCTCCACATATATAGTAGTTGTTGTCTTGAAATGTGGGTAGTCTGAAGGGGAAAGTTGGGATAAAATCAAGCAATTAAAATGATCCCCTTTACGTGGATGGGAAACTGAGGCACCAGCAGACAAGAGGCTGTTTTAAAAAAGCTGAGTTAGGAGCTACCTGTTTCTATGGGAAAACTAATGGAGTAGAGACATGAACTCAGGTTTTCTGATCCACCTTCCAGTGTGCTGGCCCAGGATCCCTCCGGTTTGTTGGTGTTTGATGGTGAAACCCTGTCAGAGGGAGCTTGAGCTGGCACCTTCCCTGGTGCCTGTGCCATGCTGTGTGGCTGGGAATGCAGCTCAATGTTTTGCACATGTAACAGCTCTGTCTGTGTGCTGTGGGCACTGGGGGACCCTCCTGGGCTCATCCCAGTGTGTGCAGCCAGGGAGGTGCTGGTCACGCTGGGACCAAGGTGAGTGTGCAAACAGGGCTGCACTGACCCCACTGTGAGCCTGTTTGGGTCTCTGCCCTGTGCACATGCCAAATGCAGGGTCAGAAAGTCTGCTTTTACAGAGCCAAGGCACTCCGGAAATGTTGGCACAGCTGCAGGAGGATAAAATATTTCCTGCCACAGCAGTGTGGGAAGGACGGCAGCTGCCCTGCACCCTGCTGGCAGCGAGGTTAATGGTCCTACAGCAGAGAGGTTTTCCTCAGATACCTGCAGGCAGGGATGCTGCTCTGGTCTGCAGGAGGGGAATGTGTGCAGCCACGCTTCACAGAGGTCAGTGGGACAACACAGTCCTGACCATGAGAGCTGGAGTCTCCCAAAATACACTCTCTGTTCAATGGGTGTGAGGTTGTGTCACAGGTTCCAGTGAGGCAGGGAGAGGTTTTGAAGGACTTGGGAGGAAAGTTGTGACTTAAGACAAGGTTTTGCCTCAGTGGAGATGTCTGTTACAGACAAGAAAGGCGTAGAGCTCCCACTGAATGTGTGTGTGTCCTTGATGCCAGTGTGGTGGTTGCAGGTTGGGGAATTGGTTGCTGTAGGGAATAATGTTAAAACAAAAACCCAAACAAGACCTGCAAACAAAATATTCCAGTATATTAAAAATGTTTAAGGAAAAGAATACCTCTAGGCATAAAGTAAGACATAGGTGAGATGAAATTTAAGGCCAAGAGCATCCATATGACAGCACTTAGAGAGGATCTGTTGTGTCTTCAGCATTGCCATGTGGATGCACAAGAGTCCCAGCTCCTGCTTTTGCAGGTGTGGGATGTCTTGGTGGCTTAGTGCCTCTCCACTTCTGACCAGTGGGGTCCTTTGTCCCTCAAACACTCCTGATTTCACTTTGGTGCAGAGGAAGTCCTGCTTTCTTTCTGGCCTCCTGTCATTTTGGTCTGCCATTGAAAAAGCCTTGTGCAGTTATGTGCAAATAGCAACAATTCTCTCTAAGTCTCCCTGTCTGCCTCTTCATTTGAGTACAAGCACAGTGAGGCACTGGTGTGATAGGCAACCAGAAACTTGAAGTTGGCATCTCAGAAGAGCAAAGGTTTGCTTCAGTTTTATGCCTACAATTAAAATTTTTTTGGGTGAAATAATGTTAGAAGGCTCCACAGAGGGAAAGGAGTTTGCATATGGAGGTCACTGGGATTTAGTTCAACTTCAACATCAACAGAAAAACTGCCATAGCTGTGAAACTGGGAGCTGGATCTGCTGTGGCTCTGTCTCAGAGCTGCGGAATCAGCTGTCAGTAGACAAAATTAAAACTAACATCAATGCCTACAAGCAAACAAGAATCTCTTCAATATTCAGCTGAACTTTTTTTTTTTTCTCCCAACATATTAAACCCATATTTTATCTGTAAGAGTGAATAGGGACAATTACTGGAGTCACACCTATCATATCCTGTTTGCTTGTACAGTAAGTGCCTGATAGCAGAACAGGGAGCTCACACTGTGTGTTCCTCTCAAACAGAAAAGGCAAGTTGCTTCAAGTAGAACAATCCTTGTACTAATTGCAGCTATTTCAAATCTGCTGCTCCAGGTGGTTTCCCTGAAAGAACATGCTAATATGTTAAGACTTGTAATACGTTAAGACATTTAATATTTATCCTTTTTAGTTGTTCTTTTTTGTTTTACAACTAGACCAGAGACTTTTCCGTGGAAGAAACCAGGAAAGTCTTGTTTACTTTGACATGAAATCATTCTGTGTTCAGGGTGACAATAGCTTAGCTCCAGGGGATACTTGATAAGGTGTGTGGGGGAGAAAGGGATGATCACGGATACAAGTTAGATCCTGGTTTCCTGCAGAAGTGCTTGAACCAGCTCGTTACCACATCTCTCCTTACAGAAGGACAGGCACCACTGCACTTGTATTTAGTACCAGATGCATCTGCATTTCAAGGCTTTTGATTTTAGTTCACAAGGAAAAGGTGTGTTTTCCATCCCTGCCTCTGGGAGCTGTACCAGCACCACACGGTTGTGTTTACTAATTTGTGGTTTTATGATCCGTGTTTCTAATTCTAAAGCAAATGTTAAAATCTGGGTCAGGACAACGAAAGGTGATTCAATGAGCAGAGCTTGGAGCTGCTCTTTGGAGCACGTGTGTCCCTGGTGGGGGCAGATTGTCCCCTGCTCATGGGGTGTTGCTCCCTGGGGTGGGTGGTGGGTTGTGTCTAGTGGGGTCCACAGGGGTCCCTGTTGGCATCCTCCCCCTTCCCTAGGAAAGGAGCTACCTGCACTGAGATTGCAGGTAATTAATTGGTGTTTTGTAGGGGTTTGTAATTAGTTAGTGTCTGGATTCCTAAAGGGTGTGGCATGGCAATAAAAGAGAAAAGGCTTCCCATGCATTCACTCATAAGGGCTATGGATACTTCTGTGCATATTAACTAGGAATACTTCTCTTTAAAATTGAGTATTGGACATGTAGTGCACATTGTAACTTAAAAGCTTCAGCTGACCTGCATTTTTGAGAGTTGTATTCATTCTGGAACTGTACCACAATTCATCATATTAAACTTAATTTGTTGGAAGCCTTGCCCTGGAATATGGGCTTGGTCTCTAAGGAAGTGCTTCATTTCTGTATTCCTTACCAATAACAGCACACGGCACTGTCTTTTTATTACTCTGTGGCTAGCACCATTCCTATAGTGCATTTCTACATCAGGGCTGGAGAGACCCCCATCCTGCTGAAAAATTTAGATGGCTACAGCAGTAATCAGAAATACCAATAAAGTGTCCCTGGTTCTAGGTGGTGATGTGGGATGGAGGGAGAAAAAGATATAAAAATGAATCATGAGGTGAGACAGCATTGCTCTGGCAACTGCTTCAAAACCTGAGTGCAGTGAGACCGTATAAAGGCTTGAGAATATTCCTATGATCCTAAAGAGACCTGCAAAGACATTGCAAACTCATCAGGCAGCCAGTGCTGCAAGGGGGAGAAATGCTGTTTTGAGCCATTCATCCCCAAACAACAGATGTGCCTTAGCCTAGAAATAGGTAATATGGCTTCCAAGTGAGGTGAGTTTCTTTGGATAAATCTGGTTTAAAAACAGCCAGACATTTAATGCAGGAAGCTGCTGAAGGTGTAAAGAATGGCTAAGTAAGTGAGTGGGACACCATTAATCTTGGTTTGTTTCGGCACTACATCTTTAGCTGTTGAATAAAAAAACCCCTTGCTCCTAGCTCATAACCTGAGTGTTAAAACTGATGTCCTCCCCATTAGGGCCTGTAAGCTCATTAGCACATGGCAATTTATCCTCTTTTATTTCTTCTCAATTATCCTATCATCCATTGTATCTGGATCTGATTACCCTTTCCCAGAGTCAAACATTATCTTGTAAATCATTTGCTTTAAGTCTAAGCCTGCCATTGCATTGCCCAGGATTTGCTTAGGCAGGTAATAAATCAATTAGCATTAAACTTGTGGCATCATCAATTTTCTTTCCTTGTGACTGAAAAAAGGAGTACCTGAACTTTGCAAAGCTGTATCAAATTTCCTTACGCCTTCCACATTGAGGTTTCCTCCTTCTTCCCCTCCTTTCCCTGATACCCCAAATCAATAGCAATATACTTTGTACTGAACTGGAGACAAAAGAAGTGAGGGAAACTGCTGTGAACCCAGATGGAAAGTCTATGGAAAGAGCCTTGGTGACTTGAGATCTTTTACATCAAGCCCTCAGTGAGACCCCTGTAGCCAAGGGATTACTGGGTTCTGCTATTTGATAAATGTAAAAACCTGGATAGTGATGATGCTCTAACACGACAAGCCTGCAACCTCAGGAATGTGAAAATTATGTGATATTCCTGCCCTTCCCACATTGGGAAGGATGTGCAACTGCTCTGCCAGCCCCAGGGCTGCCTGTGCTGGTTATTTCCAGTGCTTCTCTTGGGTGCAGGCAGTCCCAGGCTGGCTGTGCTCTTGTTCCTTCTCCTTCCTGGTGGAATTGGTGTGGCCAAGGTGTCTCTGCCCAAAGCGGTGCTTTGGCACGAGTGCTGTTCAGAACTGGTGTGGACATCAGGAGCACAACTGGCTTTCATTTGCTCCTACATGTTCCTCCTCTGGACTTGCTCCCATGGCTTTTTGGCAGATCTCCAGAATCTGATCTGACAGTTACAGCAACATTTATTAGCTGTAGTCTGGGCAAATGATGCAAAGGGAAGTGTTTCTTACACCCTTTGCATATAACCTACCAGGAGATTGCTGAATCAGCTCTCTTGTACTTGGATTCGGATGTGGGCAGCCCCTACAGTGCTATGCCCCTTTTTATCACACCAGGCCTTCATAATGGGAGAGGAAAAAATGATAGAAATGTGGATTTGCCATGCTCCAACCACAAACTGTGTGTGAGACCTGTGCCGAGACCCGTGTGGTGGAATACTTGAGATTAGCTTTGTCCAGTTTTTTTGCTTATTATGAGAAGTATTTGGACCTAAAGAATTGACTTTAAACAGATACAAATAAAGCAGACTTGTTTAGACATGGATTTGCATACCTGGGCTTTGAGTGCTAATTCAACTGGCTATTGCTGTGCTTTGTTCTGGTTGCTTCACAATTGTTTCCACCATTTCTTGTTTAAAAAGTGTAGTAGGAAATGAGATGCATGTTGGGGATATAAGTTATTCATTCTGAAGTGAGTTTATTAGAGGTGCCTGGCTGTCAGTATTGAGGATCAGAATTTGTTTTGGTGGATGTTAGAGGCTTTTCTATGAGTTCCAGTTGTTGGAGTTCACCTCAATAAGCAAGCCACAGGTGAAGGTTTCCAGAGGAGATTCCTGAGGAGTTTATGCTCTGCCCCTCCCTATCCCACATTCCCTTTTGCCAACACCTGGAGATGTTGCCTGGATTTCCCTTTCTGTTGCATGCCTGATGTTGCTTTCTCCAAATAATGGAAACTTTTTTTTGCATTATAGATGGACCAGTGAAATTCCTGCAACTCCTTCAAATGTTTTATGTTTGGGATCTTTTCCTAATCCACCAGTTGCACAATTTTTTTTTTCTGATTCTGAAAGCAAACAGAATCTTTGATCATCTGGCCTGTCACAAATAGAGGTGTTGTAGCATCTGAGCTAAAGAATGGAATTGTGTGGTGCATTCCTGAAAAAAAATGGTGGGAGACTTGTCTAAGATGAGTGATAAGGTATTTTACAGATATTTTCTAACTAGGGAAGTTGAGACAATTGGCAATGAAATTACAAGGTCATGCAGAAACTCTTTGGTAGAGATAAGAACAAAGAAGCCCCAGTTCTCGGTGCTGTGGTCTAACAGCCAAGACTACTTATTTATATCTCATGGTCTTTATTTATATGCTCCCTATATAAAGCATCCAAGAATAAAAGAGACAGTAGTTATCATGCTGAAACTTAGAATATGAAATGTGAACTTTTTGAAAGTTTTTGTCAAAATCCCTGGGGAATGACAGATATCCCATTTCCTGGGACTCTTAAAGGTCATTTGTTGAATGGTTTCTTCTAAGCATATATGACAAATTATTCCCTTGGCACAATAAACAGAACTCCAGCCCTTTAATTATAATATAGCACTCAATATCTTTAGACATTTCAACATTTCCTATGTATCCTACACATTTCATTACAAGGAAAGGTTGAACAGAATTAAAAGGGTGACATTACCCAAAGATTGATAGTTTACCTGTCCAAAAGGGAAGGTTGTAGTACAAGAGAGCACAAAGGAAAGAAGGATTCAAACCAAGTTTTGATTGCAGAGGAGACTCGGATAAGAGAGTTTTTATTATCCACAGCTTTTAGCCTTATTTACCATCAGGCTATCTTGCCACAAGCATGCTTTTTAGTTCTGACAGCTCTGAATTATGACCATTGTGGGATCCTATCTCATTAACTGAAATGGGAGAATAAAACATCAAACAATCATAAAAATAATTTGGCACTGTGAAACCACTTAGGAGCAGCTGTCAAACAGGTTGGAAGATAAAGTTCTAAATAAAAAGAATAGAAAGCACTGCAATGTCCTGCCATATGCTTCCTCTGCATTATAGACTCCTTAATAATATGAAGTGCCTGTGTTTATGCAGAATAGGCCAGACACTCCATATATGATATTGATTATGCCTTAACCCCAATTTAGTAAAGACATACTCCTCCTTTTCCTAATCAGATATTGCAGAAGCAGTTTTCTGAAAACGTCCCTAATGCCAAGACATATTTTATCTCCGAAGGCTGTGGCAGGAGATAGGGCTTTGTCTTGCCTGTTGTCATGGCTTGGAGCCCAGTTTTAGGACAGCAAGGCCCCTGTGGGGCTCTTCTCCAGCAGTTTTCATCCAGCAATTCAAAAACATACATCTTTATCAAGCTGTTGTTGTCAGACAACATTAGATAATTAATAGGCCATTTGTCAGCCTGCACAAAACATGTTAAAATCCCAAACGCAATCAGGACAAATATTGTTGCCCGCTCTCTGAAGGCTTTTTGTTCTGACATGCAGCCATTGCAGGCAGATATTTACTATTAAACAAGACTCATTATTAATCACATCTAATGTTAATTAATTAACCGCCTCTGTGCATTGAGGGGGCTCTGTGACTTTCAGTTGTTTTAAGGAGCTAATTGGTAACTTAGCAGTTTGCATGGGAGCTGTTCCTTGTTCTGTTCACATCAACTTTTTCAGCTTAATAGAACAACAGCGTTCATTAAAAAAACAAGAATAAAAAGGGGTATTTTTAGCAGCATAAATTAATATTGTGATAAGCCTACATCTGAGCTTTGTGGGGAAGGTGCAGTGGGTTTGTTCAGATACCTTTGGTGTTGCCAAGTTAGGGCAGATGTGCAGGTACAAGGCTCTCCAGGGGCTGGAGGAAATCAGGTGGGCTATGGATGACATTGTACCACACTTCCATGACCCAAGCAGAGCTGCTGGCAGGTGCTGTCCACCTGGAAACACCACAACAGCCTTTTTGAGCTACCTGACTCAGAGCTGTTAGGAGCAGTAATTAAAGAGATGTCTTTGAAAACCCCGATGCCTTTAGAATTTGGTCCTAATTCTCCTTAACCTCACACTTGGCTCATCACTGAGCAGTGAGAATGAGTGTCACTCCTACTGGTGAAGTGTCCCCAAGGCTGGTGCATCCTCTTAGCCAGGTGTGTTTACCTGAGGAAAGGAGCTGTTGAGAAGCAGAATTTTTCCACTTAAAGATGTCCTTCTTCTCTTACCCTCAATGCTGTTTATTCCTCATGAAAGGAGAAGAGAAGCAGGGTTCTCCACAGAGGCTGGACCAGCAATTCATGTGGCAGCCAACAAGGTGACACAGCGCTTGGGCTGCAGAATTCCTGGTGAACTAAATCACAGGGCCATGGCCCTACATGGTGCAGGGGTTGGCCCAAAATGACCACCAGGGTGTATGTGCCACTTGATAGCACTGAAAACAAGTGTCATTTTTTTTTTCTGTGTGTTTTCTCAACGTGTATATTCCATTCTGCATCCTGAGTGTGCCTTCAGTGTTGTGGTGACTCAGCCTCGTGTAAGAAGAATTAAATTGTGTAGCTATAAAGCCATTGTGTAGGAAAGAAGGGGTGGGGGAGAACACTGCTTAATTACCTGTTCCTAGAAATTCTGCTCCTGCAAAACTTCCATGGAAATCAGCAGGAGGCCAGCATTTAGAGTGCTCATCACATTAATCCCAAACATAACTTGTGAAAACTGCCTTTGCTTCATGTTCCCATTAGATAACTTGGGGGCATAAGTGTCTGGGCTACAAAAAGTATAAATCTTCTAAAATAGTTGCTGATTTCATCACCCACTAAATAAAGATGACATTTTTGTGAAATATTTTGTATTCAGACTGTCTACCCAGCCATGCTTTGCACTCCCTCCTCTTTGCTGTGTCAATATTTGCATTACCAACCCTATTTTGGAGGGTTTCTAACTTGATTTTACATTTATTTTGGCGAAGAATGTGGAACACAGTTCCTTGCTCTAAGAGAGAATTTGTTTTAAGGGAGGATGAAGATGATGGATTTTGATTTGGAGAGGTGCTGGTCTCCTTGAGGAAAATGGGTTGGGAGGGGTTGGTGCAGCCTGGCTGGGAGTGTTGTCCCCCAGCTCAGTGCCACTGCGATAAATGTGGTCCGTGTGCTTCTCCATTGCCATGGAGCATCACCTCCCTGCCAAGTCTACAGGCTGGGGCATGCAGGGGCATGAACTGGGTTTTTCTTAGCGCATTTGAGGATGAGAACTGCATTGTGCCTCAATTCTGTTGAACTTCCAGTTAAAGCTTCCCAAAATAATTAGGGAAATGGACTTTTTGCGGCCCTGAATGTAAATATAGTCTTTGAGTTCTTTTAGATTGTGCCTGTAATCTTGTGGTTTAGCTGTTTATTTGCATACTCACCAAAAAAGTCTTATATTTACCTGTGCAAACAAATTTATTCCTATACATTTGTATGTTTATAACCACATAGGTAGATATTTTAAATTTCATTGCCTCTATGTGTGTATCAAGCATTTCCTTCCTTAGCAGATATGCTTAAACAGCTTTCTCTCTCACACATGGGGACTGCAGATCTTGGATTATTTTATTCCTGCTGAAGTGCTGACATCAAGTTGTATAAGAGGGGGGACTTAACCCAGAGTGAAAAATGTCCTTTAGCTAACAAAGCCTGATGCTGGGATTAAATTCAAATCAATGTTAGCATTACTGAGGAAGCCTCATTGGCTAAAGCTGCGTTGAGTGAAGCTGCAGTGTGTTCTCTCACCATAAGCCCCACAATCAGCAGATTGTTGTTCACTGATTTACAATCAGTAAAACATATGCCACAGGCACTTATCCTGAGAGAAAGAAGCTGCTGGGAAAGTTTGGTTTTTGTAGTTGTGTCTCCAAGTACAGGGTCTCTGTGTGCCTCACCCCTCGTTCCTCCTTTTATCCGGGCTGGAACTTCAGGGAGATGCTCAGGTTGTCCATGTCACCTACCAGGGCTGTGGCTTGGTGCATGAGAAAGCAAAGCACCCTCTCCTGAAAGCCTGATCATGACATCATGAATTGCCTGCTGCCATGGGCTTGCTCTGGGCTTCCTGGGATGGTTCATTCATCTTGTCTGTAATCCCTGGGGCCCCAGCACTGCCCACAGCATGCCTGGCCAGCAATGGAAACCAGAGCTGCATCCTTGTCTTGGGGGTACATGCTCAAAACTCTAAAATATTATGTATTTCCAGCAGGGGCTTCTGAAGATGCAGGGTTAAGTGGTTAAGTAGGCTTAGGCTTGTGTTTCAAGCAAGGTGCTTGCTTGAGGAATAATATTTATATTGGCTTTGTGCTGGCGAATATACAACCGAGACAACCAGAAACTTTTGCTTTGAAGCTGTAACACTCTTTTGGGGAAGGGAGGGATATTTAATTCCCCAGCTAGAGGAAGAAGCTTCCCTCACCCACACTCTGAACTGTGAAATGCTGTTTGAGGCAGAGAAACCCCCTTAAAACCGTGGAAATATTTTTCAATAGTAACATTCAATTGTCTCTCTTCTGTAACACCAGAGCAGCAAAATTCCATAGGAGAGGATGAAAAGCATGGCAGCATCTATGGAGAATGCTGGAGCCTGGCATCACTTTGCATTTTCCCCACTTGTTCTGGACTGAAGGCCTGCAAATCTTCTCAGTCTGGGTTACGACTACGCAATCAAAACTACAAAAAATGTCCTTAGCCCAAGAGGCAGTTTTATTGAATTATGTGATGATTGCCCAGCAGTATCTAAGGCTGACCAACAAGGTTATATCCTAGACTTCCTCATGGACTTTTAAACAAGTTTGGCTGGGGTTGGATAAGAAGAAATTTAAGACTGCTTCCATTCTAAAAATGCAGAACCATTTCAAAGCAAGAAATAATTCTGAAGAGAATTTGTATATGCTTGATTGATTATCTTATTTTAATCCATATTAAAGCTTTAAGTCTTTAGGTGTGGCTCTTTAGTTCTAACATCTCATAAATTATGGCTATAATGAAGCAGTCATTTATCCAGGGCTGATGATAAATGGCTTGCCCTAGGAGGAACTAAAGAATAGGCAAGTAGATCATTTTCATATTTGGTGAAAACAATATTAAGTACCCAGACCTCAGTGATTGCCCTAATAAATGAATAATCTGAGGTGAGGGGCTTGGCAGTCAGCGTAAAAAATAACCTGAGCTTTGGCTGTCATTTGTCAGGCTTTGCTATGACAGCATGCATTATGGGTAAATGAGCAATCAGCAGGAACTATGTTATGGCTGGGGTGTTTTTGAGAAATTTATCATATGCATTGCTTGGTACCTTTAAGACCTTAAGGCTTAATGGCTATAGTGCATGACTGCAAGCGAATACAGCTCTTATTTACCATCCTATGCTTCATTTGCACTGGATCCCCTTTTTTCCATGTATTAGGGGAATGAACCTCTGTTAGTTTTGTTTCCCAGACTCTCACTAGCACAGAATATTCCGGCCTGCTCCATGTTACTTCTAAGGCATGATGATATTTAAGGGATTTTGAGGATACTCTGCTCAGCATAGTGGAGATGTCAATTTATATTTAATGAGCTAAGTCAGTAACACGTGGATCGGATGTGTAGGAACAAAACCCAGGGGGAATGCAGGGAAACACAACAAAGCACTCCTCCAAACACCTGAAGTGCAGTGGGAAATTAGGTGCTGTTGCCTCTTAATTAGCCATGAAAAATTCAGGTACAGAGTGGGGACACAGCGAAGGGTGTTAGCAGGTGTCTTGGCACAATATAAATCTATTTTTCCAGACTGCTCCCCATGGGAATGCAGCACCAATGGTGTGCTCCATGATGTAATGCCTGATGGACTTGGGGTAATATTCATAAATGTGCCCCAATTGTTCCTTTCTGCTGCTGAGATTTAGCACTTTTATCTGACAACTCTACCCCTGGTCACTTCAGCTGTAACTTATTGGAAGGGGAGACACAAAAGCAGTGAAACTCTAATTTTATATCTCCTGTGTAATTATTTAATGGAAATATAAGGAGATATGTAATGATGGAGCAGATCTGGGGGACCCAGCTGTGCTGAGGCACTGGGAGGAGCGAAGCAGTGGGGCTGGGGCTGCACGTGTGGAAGGAGAGTCCCGTGCAGTAGCCACTTCTGGAAATGTTGACATAAGTGATATCATCAAGTGGGCACAGATATTGAAATCCAGGGCCTGGATTTCTATGAGACTCCTTGGTTGTGACCAAAATGGATAGGAATTTCTTTCTGCCTAAACAAACACAGATTAGCAGGAAAAGTGTTTGGGTGAAGGAATGAGCAATGAAATGTGCTCTTTGAGAGGCTGAGGCTTGTGAAACAAAGCTTGTCCTGGCATCACACCTCCATCTTCATGGGGTGCATGTTATATCAGATTGCTTTTCTCTTAGTTTTCTTCAGGTTTTTGAAGGGAAAAATTATGCAGAGACATGACAATTTTTTTAATATCTGGAAAGGAAAACCGAACAAGCCAGGCCATGATATTTTCCACTAGCAGAAAACACTTTCAGGATGAAGCTTTTAGGGGAGTTCTTAACTACAACTTTGTTTTCTGCTCCTAAGGCCTCATCCTGTGAGATGTTGAGGACATTACAAGCAACAAGTGTCTCTGCTTACTTGAAGCAGAACTCACTCTTTGGGAAATGTGAGCTCAGATGAACATCTTTCAGTGGTGCACCAGGGCAGAGTTTTGCAGCATACCCCAGGACAAAATCCACATTCCTCTCTCTGCCCCGCTCAAAGTTTGCCCTTCTGCTGATGTGCTGTCTTCCCAGAAAAAAAACTTCGTTTTTTATGGCTTTTGTAATTTTTTTTACTATCATAGAAGAAGGGAATGTTAGAAAATGCTCTGATCTAGCTTTTCTTAAAATTTAAATGCTAGTCTGCCACAGCTTTCAATATCTCTTTACCTGCTGCCACTTATACCTTTCACTTCTCATTAAGGAAACGAACCCAGAAGATTAAAGCACTCCCAATTTAGCTTTCTAAATGGGAAGTGAAAGTTAAAAGCAGACCAGCTGAGAATAAGCGCCACTGAGATCTGCAGCTGGGCTGATGCTATTAGAAAAAAGAGGCCACTTCTTGCTTCTGATCTGTCATTTGAGGAAGCTTGTTTATGTATGGCTCTGACATCAGATGAATATGTAGTGCCCTTTCTCATTGAGATGAAAGTTCTACTCTAGACCGATCAGATATCACATCACTAAATACTCAGAGTTTTATAAAAGTAAGGCAGCACTCCTGTGTAAGAACAAGTTCATCTTTGTGGAGTCCAGCATGGGATTGGGGCAAGAAACTTTAAACCCTCTTGGCTGAATTCTGGGAGACTGAATTTTTCTAATTTGTAGGCTCAGAGGGTAGAGGGAAAGTAGAGCAGAGAAAGGTGGAAAGTTCCTTGTGTTCCTCAAACTAATTTTTAATTTCTAGCCCTTGTGCTCATTACAGATGTCTCCCTCCATCTCTGTGTCCATTCAAAGTTGATGAAGCAAATGGGAGCCCTCCAAGAGCTGTGGGTCAGATCCTCAGGGAACATGACTTGGAAGCAGCATTAGAGCACACTTAGCAGGGAGGAACTCTGCTGTCCATGAGGGTACCAGGAGCTCAGCTGCTCCAACACATTTCTTTGTAGTGCAAACAGATGAAGAAATACCAGTTTATTTAATTTCTGCCTACTGACTGTAATATTTGAAGGAAATACAATACAGTGTAGTGTTTCTCATGAGACTCTCAGCTACATCTCTATGTGCAGTTTTTGTGTTGGTATCTCACTGGCCATAGAACAGAGATAACTTTATTATAGGCACAACTCACTAAGCCACTGCCAATAGGAAGAGTTTGGAACTGAGGATGCCTAAAGTGGTTATTGGGAAGACTAGAAATATCTGTTAATAGAAATATCAATATATTTGGCTTTTGTGATTTAAGCTTTGTGTCTGGACATCTGACTCACCTTGCTGAATCTGAGCTGCTGTCAGCAAATGAAAGGCTTCACTTTTTCTTCAATTTATTTAGTAGTACAGTTTCAAATTGAAAATGCAGAAGCTGAGTTTAGTGCCTTATGTTCTCCACAGGGGATGTGGATACTGCATCTTTAGTTTTAGCTATACTGTGAGTTAAGTGATCTCTGTTTATCCTACAGTATCAGTTTGCTCTAAATATATTGGTTTTAAATAACTCCTGGCAAAGAAAAGGAAGGTCTGAATATACCATCTATCTTTTATTGCTTAATCCTTTATAGTAGCTGTAAATAATAATAAAGTACACTGGCTACAGACCCTGTCCCAGTAAAACCTAGGAGCAGTGGTATGGCAGAATTTCTCAGTTTGAAGGGACTCTATCTTTGACAGTTCTCCTAAGGTAGGTTATTTTGGAGAAAACATATGTTTCCATTTTCTCTCCCTCGGCTTCCCTTTTAGTCCCCAGGCTCCGCTAGGGTCACAGCAACATTAAGGCTTTTGTCACTGTGATTAATAGCTCTTTAGATCATCTTTAATTCACTCACTAATGACTGAGGGTCTTTCTGCTCTCCAAGTAATCGCGTGATGTATGAGCCGATAGTACACCTTGTGGCAGAGGTGAAAATCATTCAGGCAATGCAAATATTGTCACGGGGACAAATGTTTTCCCTGTTAATAAAAATTAATGAATTCTACCCAGGAGCTAGTTAAAGAAGCTCTGGTGAGAGAGATCCAAACACAAACAAGTTCTTGCTGCTTGGAACCATTTATTCAGTCTCTCTAGATATGTGAGGACAATAATTATTAGTATTTCTGCATCTGCATAATAGATGAGAGAGTGGCAGGTTGATTTAATTACACAAATGCATTGCATTGCATGTAGATCTGTCTTTCAGCCATGTCCACATGCTGGTCTTCACTTGAGAGATGTTATTTTGGTGCTTTGCCTTGGTTGTATAATGGATTTCAATGCTTTGGAGTCAATTTATTTAAAGTAAGCTCCAGTTCCAGGCTGAATGCTTCCTCCCAGCCAAGAACCACCTTGGTCAGGATGTCATACCTCTAAAAAGATGCAAAGATGTTTATGTTTTTTATAAGTCCCTGTTACACATCATAAAAGGTTGATGAAGCAGGCTGTAAATTAATCATCTGGAAGAGGGGGTAATGCTTCCAGTGTCTTATTATATTTATTGCATATGTATGAGTAACAATAAAAATGCTGTGTCCCTCAGCCAGGTCACCTTCTGGAGTGGGTAGTCCCATCCCTCAGTCAGGGCCCAGGCTTTGTTGTGCTGAGCTGTTGGAAAGGTGTTTCTTATTTACTGGTGTAGCACAAGCCATGGTTAATGCTGTTTGTTTCATTTTGGTAGCCACCAATTCTTTCTTCTGATGACAAAAAGCTATTGTCTCAGTGGAATAAATATTTCTGAATTACTTCCCAGTCCCAACCTTATCATTTACATCTTAGAACAAGAAAACAGTAAACTTTTAAAAGACATAATTTTACCTCTTCACAGTGCTTATCTACAAAGGAACATATTACTGAGGGGGGGAAAGAGCTCTAGTTGTTACTATTATTTCTGGTAGACACCCAAGGAGAGTAGCTAATTTGTTCTTCATTAATGCCAAGGACAAATAAAAAAGCAAGGACTGAATTATGCATTTATTTCCATTGTGCCTGTAACATGGGCTTCCACTCCCCATCATCCTCCAAAAGAATTCCCAAACCTTTGCTGTGCATTTCATGTGATACCGTAGGGTGCAATAATGTGGTTTTAAAAGAAGATGAATTTAGTGGTGAATCTTAATTGAAGGCAGAAAATTACATGCAGCCCCCCTGCGGAAGGAAGGATGGACAGTTGGCTGCAATCAGAGGGGTTTTTTTGATATAGCTCGACAACAACCTTTCAGTATTAGTTCACAGAGGCCTCAGCAAAAACCTTAGAGTCAAATTTATTTGGAATTTGAACACTTTTTTAAACTTGGGCATGACAACCGTTTGAATTACACCAGTTTTCTCTTTTGTCATGAGCTGAGGCAGCCTTAGACTTGTGGGTAACTGGAGATGGAATTCCCAGCCTGTACAACCCTGTGCAAAATGAAAGGTATATGGAACTGACCTTTCAATTATTAGCACATGAGTGTATGTACCCATGTCCCCTTTTGACAACTAAATGCCACAGGGCCCAGGCTCAGCCCCTTGGGGTTTAAGGGCATTTTCAAGTGATTCACTGAGGTTTGGATGTGTCCCTTACAAAGGTTTTGCACTTGCATAAAACCCAAAGCACTTGTATTTGAAATTAATAGATTTTTATGTGAAAACTTCTTTTTTTATTTATGGTAGAACATATAAATATTCAATGAAAAGGATTTTTAATTTTTCTGTCAGAAGAAGTGTTTGACCCTTGTCTCAAAATGCTGTGATAAATGATGTTGTCTTACATATAATATTAATAAAATATTAGAAGAGCTGCTATGCTGAATCTGCTAAAATGTATAAAGCAGGATTCAAAAATGCATTACCATGCTAGAGACAGAATCAATTTTATTCCAGCAGAATAACTCTGTGGAAAATTAAGGAGGATTCTTCAGCTTGTTTCTGGAGATGTAGCCATGAATTATTTGGTGAAATCAAAATCTGGATTTCCCAGCTCGCGTTGAACTTCAGGAAACCAGACTATATTGATTAAAGTTTGCTTAATAAAAGAATTGGGAAGGGTTTTGTGCTGCTCTCCAGTGATAAATTGCCACAATCTTTTCTTTTATTATCACCCTGTTAGTCCTCTGCTGCTCAGCCCTGAATTAGGCACCTAAATAAGATCCAGATTTGCCAAAGTGCTCGGGAGTCAGGAGTTTCCACTGGGAGACGTTTTTTTCCCTGAACTTCCAGAAGAATTAGGTAATGGAGACAGCCCATTCAGTGTCACAGAGGGAACCAGTCTGTTTGGCAGCCTTGACCTAAAAGGTTTCAATTTTCTGGGCGTTGTTGCTTCTGCAGTTTCAGGCGTGTGTACAGAAGAGTGTGGCTCTCTCTACATCACCCTCTGCTTCTGGTAATGGCTGGGGTGAGAGGAGACAGCAATCCTCCAGACAGCTTCCTCTTAAAACACCTGAGCTCCTCCTGTCACCTCGGGTGGCTGAATATCAACACTTCCCTTGACCCTGAATTTCAACCATTGTTGGAATAGCATTATTAAAGTTTTACTGGAGCATAATCTGCCTTTAGAAAAAAATTATGTATTTCCAGTGGAAAGTTCTGACTCTGGCAAAGGTTGGATATGAATACATTAGATATGCACACAGCAATTATTAGTATGGGAAGTGCATTACATTGGGACAGCATTTTGTCCAGCTATGCAGCATTAGCTCCTTGTGATGAACCAAGTCACCCAAAAGAGCCTCAGTGCACACCTGGCAGGTTTGAATTTTTGAGTTTCTTGCTGTTTTTTACATTCTTTGGCTTAGTATCTCATATTTAGATTCTTCTAGTCCAGCTCTCTTCTGTGCAGGGAAATAAAAGTTTTCCACAGTGCAGAGAAAAGGAGGGTGAAACCAGGCTCAGTGCAAAGTGACTTCACTTGCTTCCTAATTGGTTTGAGGTGGGAAAAGCCAAGGAGGGAAACCAGTAGGTCTTTCCCAATCCCTGTCTCTGTTTTTCCATCAGGCTTGATGAGCTGAAGCCCAACACTCATCCATGCCTGGGATTCTTTGGGTTAAAAGCCACCAAAAATGGAGCTGTTCTCTCCACATCCAAATCAATAGGTGGCAAATGGGCATAAGAGAAGGAGGCCTGAGAATCTCATGAAACCAATTAGAAAAAGGAATTTAATCAGTTGCAGTAGAATCCGAGGCCTGTACGCTGTATAGGATGTGAAGGATTTATATTGGGTGATTGTCTAATCTTCCGTGTAAGTGGAACTTCTTTGGCCTTATTTTGAACCTGGAGTAATAAAGAAGGAAGTGAAAGCAAAGGTAAAGTTAAAGTATTGTTTTACTCTAAATGCTTTCAGTAAAGGGCCTTGTTATCTAATGATTGGTACTGGATGGCTGGTATAAATCGTGCCGTTTGTTCCCTGCACTCATGGCGAGGGAAAGCAGAGGCAAAAGGAAATCAATTGGAACTAGCAGGTAACAAATGACCAGTCTTAGGCAAGCATAGCAGATGGGGAAAATAGAGTTGTGGGCATACATTATTGGGAAATGCAGCGATGACTTTCCCCGTTATTTAAGAAATGCAGCAAATAATGAATATTTTTGATGGAGGGAGATGCTTGGATAATTAAGAATGTGCAGGTGTTTGAATATTGAGTCATATTTTCGATGTTTTCTTAGATGGGGTTCTTGCCCTTAATATTGCATTGCCAAAAGGAGAGCCAGAAAGTGTGGTGGCAGCTTTTGTGGAGAGAGGCAAGCCCACTTAATGCCAGATGCCCCAGAAGAGTGCTGATGGAGCCAGCCTGGCAGTGCACAGCCCAGAGGCAATTCTGGAGTTTCCTGGGACTTTAGGAAATATTTTGGCACTACTGTGCCAGAACGAGCCCTGCAGAGTGGCTACAATATTGTCAGATATGAATTGAGGTCAGGCTAAGCTCCAGTAGCTTTCTGTTAGGGATTTCTCTCTTTCCTGGTAGATCTTTACTGTTCAAAAAAGATTTATTTTTCTGGAGCACGAAAAATCCTGTGAAGTTCAAGAAAAAGCTCTTCTAGTGCCAGGG
>VYZP01019758.1:3941-26519 GCA_013400635.1 Hypocryptadius cinnamomeus
TAGTTTTTTTTATTGAGTGGTGGTTGTTGGTAGAGGGGATTCTACTAAAACCCAGAATAGCTCTAAGTCAATGTATAGCAGCTTTATTGCAGAGATGAAAGTCATGAAGAGCTTTGTGATTTGAATGTTACCATCCTTTGATCTTTAAGTTACTCATTAAGTTTAATGTTTCAATAGCTACTGTTTTGAAGGTCTTCTTCTGTACCTTGTATTTTAAATTAAATAATAAAAAAAAAGTTATTTCTGTAATTTGGCACTGTTTCTTTCCTGTACTAGGAAATGCAACCTTTTAGCCGTATTAAAAAGATTTCCTCTTAGACTTTCTTAGTACTTTTAAAAATAATTTATGCAACAATGAAAGCAGTATGTTATAATTTATAAACACAGGTTGAACAAGTTAGTTGTCTGTTTTTTTCATATCCCTTTCAATCAAGCTTACAGCTAGTTCGAGAACCTACAGTTACATCACGTGTATGCAAAATTAGTGTGTTTAACTTACTGAAATGACAACTGTTTAAAAGAACATATGAATCACCCTGAAGATTCACTGGCAAATTCTTATGTAATCTAGAATTATTTTTGTATTATTGATGGATGATCTCATGTAATAGGTATGAATATATACATTATATTATACCAAAATTCTAATGCCACAGGAGTAATCCAAGGTATTAAAGGAGAAATCTTAATGCTGGCAGTTCTTTAATTGCATATGCTTTCTAGACAATTAAATTACTGCTATTTCAATTTGTAAAGTAAAAATATAGGAAGGGGGGTTTCACAATGCAGCTAGATTTCAGCTTTCTGCTGTGTAAAACATGTACTAATAATTTGGAATTAAATTGAGATACGATGCATATGCTGGGGGGAAAGGTTATGTTTAAAAATGAAAAAAATAAAACCCCCACAAAACATTTATAACACTTGAAGCCAGCAAGCTTTTTTCTCCTCTGTAACTTAAAACTGGCTTTCTAAGACAATGTGCAAACCATTATAAAAGTATTCAAGAGCAAAGTCCTTTGCCAGAATTCGGTAGCAGGATCTTGAAATGTTTTTATGGCATGCATGCTGCAGGCATTAAAGGAGGCTGCTGTTCCCTTCCACTGTTCAGAGCTCTTCACTTCATGTGTAGTCTCTCCAGATGCTATTCTGATTCTCTGACATTGGTAAAAATTATTGCTGCTGCCCATTTCTGCAAACAGGTACCATTTTCACAGGAAAAACTTTTTAAGTCACGTCAGTTTATGGCACCATTAATGACGTCTGTATGGAAAGGGCTTATGGTACAGCATGTGTGATCAAAGATTGCAAAACTTAATACAGTATGTATTTATACAGCAGTTTGATGGAGTATGTGTCCAAATGTTATTGTCAATAAATCTTGACAATAGCCAAGCTGAGAAAATACAAATTGACAATAGGAGCTGGCACATGAGTAGCAAACGTTATACTTTGGGGATTTCTAATAAAATAAAAGGATATTGAATGACTTAAAACAAGCTTTTTCTGAATTTAATTCTTCCCAGGACACATCAGTTGTATATTTAAGCACTTACATTATGAGCCTGGTGAGAGTGATAGTTGCAGTTTCTGGGATTTTTGTCAAGAACAGAGAGTGCACAACGTGTTCTGTGTTCTTTCAAGGTGACTAAGATCTTACTTTACTTTAATGAATATAGAATGGGGAAACTTGCTCATACCAGTCTGACAGAAATACATCAATAGTTCCTTTTGTGCAAGATGATAGCACGGTACTTAATTCATTTTAATCATGTTTGTGAGAGAGAGAAATTCCCATTTTCTATAGTGAGAAATCAGCTCTTTGTAATTGGTTCAGCATCCAAGTCAAGATCCATTTTATAAAAGAATGTTCCTTGCTTTGCTATTTTTAAAGATAATCAAAATACAGTTTTTAAGTTTACTGTAAGAAATGTGTAGTCTGTGACAGAAATGCAATATTACAGTATTTGCTTTCTGGTTTGAGTACTCTACACAATGTGCACATTGGCTTAATTTTAGCATTTACCAAAATCTGTAGTCTTGTCTAAAGCTAAATTTATACTTCTATCTGTAGTATTTGTTGTTCAGAAAGTGTAGTTGAAAGCAAGTAAAAATTTTGTTTTATTATGATACAAATGATAGATGTTGTACTTTGATAGCTAACTGTCATTTTTGGTTCTGTTAAGACACCACATGTTGATGGTGGTCATAAATGACATTCAATATTTAGGAATGGTTAAAAATCCTTGCCAAACAAAGCACATTAGGGAGTCAGACTGTTGGTCCTTTAGACGAATATGTCGCTGATTTCATTCATTTGAAAAGTATGAATTTAGGTTGCAGGATTATTATTTTTGAGATGATAGGAAAAAAAAGAAAAAATAGAGGGAGCAGTGGTGATGCATAGGTTGTAGGAAAGCAGTAAACTACTGAATATTGTACAGATTCAGATGACCATTGTCAATACAGTGGAACACCATCCTTCAGGTAAATACTAGATACCTCTTTAGGTGTCAGAGGTAGGGCTTAATGATAATCTGTACTTCTTTTCAGTCTTACTGCATTTTCACATCTCCCTGTCATGTCATTGCCATTTTCTCCCATTACAGTGATACAAATATGAATGGTTGTGCTGGGTTTCTTGCATATGCTGTAATGGAAATACCAAAGAATTTCTTCTTTTTGTGTGTAAGAGGTCACAGATAATGTGATAAAATGGCAGTAGCTCCTGATGATAAACAAAAGCATCCCAGCATTGTTTTTCCAGGCCTGACTGAATGGTGGGTCTGTGGGGCTTGTGGCAGGGGTGTGAGAGGATGGGATTTGGGGGATGTCACTTCTCATGGGTTTTCAATATTTCCAAGGCATTTCACCCAAGTATGGAAACTCAGTAATCTGTGAGTAAATTAATTGAGCTTCTCCTGTGTTTATTGCCTGTATTTTCATCTGACATCCCCTGGGTCGAGGGTGATCAGAAGAAAATATTTCCTTTTCCTCACCACGATGTGAAATATAGAAGCTGCTGTGGTGATGTTTGAGGGCAAGAATGTACGGTGCCTTATTCTGCCTGGAGATTTTGCCTGGGGTAAAGCTGGCTGTTCACCTGGGGTTTCCAGGTACCTGTCAGCCAGCAGGAGGGCAGATGGTGAGCAGGTGCCTGGCTGAACAGGGCATTTGTTCAGGGCTCCAACACAGCCAGTGCTGTGGGTCTGTGGGGTGAAGGAGCTGAGGAGTGGGTGTCCATCCCAGAGATGTTTCTGGAGTATTAAATGCTGCTGTAGAACTCCTTTTTACATACTTTGGGAATGTATGTTTGTATTTAATTTCAAACTAGCTCTACTCTGGTCTTGCAGACTGATTGCTCATCTCCTAAAAGGCATTAGATGCATTCCTGGAGCAGAGCTTGAACTTGATTTCACCCACAAGAAATCCCACCAGCATGCTTGGAGCAGCGTTGTGCCACAAACCAAAGCACAGAAGAGGGAATGAACAGGATTCCATTCAAAGGGTCCTGAACTCAACGAGACACCAGCATGGGGACACTGTGGGGGTTACCTAAAGACCAGAAGCGGTGCTGGAGATTTTGATACAAATGAAACACAATTAATTTTCAAAAACCAATTGTCAAACAGCAAAAAATTCCATCAAATTCTCCCTCTAACTGTATGAAAGCAATGACATGGGGAGGTCCCTTCTTATTCCTATTTTGTCTTCTATAGTAGAGAGACCTTTGAGTTCTGTCTGGGAGCAGAGGGGCTAGGCACATCTTCAGAGCTCTGGCCGACTCACAGCCCTTTTACATGTACTTGAAGATTTCTTGACATAGTTTTATATATAAGTTCAGAAATTCAGAGGGATTCTGTGTTATCTCTGTACACCACATTCCTCAGTGTTCTTGTGTATGGGGTCTGGCTGAGATGGAGCTCATTTTCCCGCAGCAGCCTTCCCAGTGCTGTGCTTTGCATTGGTATCTAGAAGGGTGTTGAGAACACCTCAGTGTTTTGGCTTCTGCTGAGCAGGGCTGGCACAGCATCGGTGCTGTCTCTCCAACATTCCCTCATCGGGAGGCTGGGGGTGGGCAAGATCCTGGGAGGGGACACAAGTGGGACAGCTGATCCAAATTAACCAAAGGGGTATTCTATACTATGTGACATCAGCTCAGATATAAAATCTAAGGAAATCTGTTATTTGTGTTCTTTGCTTTCTGGAGCAACTGCTCCCCATGCAGAAGCCCTGCTTCCCAGGAAGTGGCTGAGCTTGTTGGTGGGATGTAGGGAATAAACCTTTTTTTTCCGCTCTTTACTTCTGCATGCAGAAGCTTTCACTTTTGCTTCAGTGAAGTGCCTCATCTCAACCTGCGAGTCATTTTCCATTATTTTCTCTCCCTGTCCAGCTGAAAAGGGGACAGATCGAGTGCCTTGGTGAGCACCTGGTGTCCAGACAAGGTCAATGCACCACATCTTGGTAGCTCTGTGTCTGTGTCTGTAGTATTTTTGTCTGTCTCTGGCTGAGCTCATGAAGGCGAACTAATTCTACATCTTGTAGTGCCAGGGTGGAATGATTTCCTGTAATTACTGGGATCACCTGTGAAATATTCACTGAAAGTTTTGTTGAATATAATATGAAATAGCAGCAGTGAGAGTTATTCAGAAGTCTTAAAAAAATTCAGCTAAGTAATTTTTGTTTGCCAGTATTATGGGTAGTGCATTTTGAAATCATCAAGGTATTTGAAAAGGGAGGAACAGGTTCTATTTTCAAATTGCTTTACTTTGTATCTTGCAATACTATTATTTGCTATTACTTCAGCTGATGACCAGGATATAAACTAAAAAGCCGTGTGGGTAAAAACGAACAGCAAAAAAAGAAACAGCTTCATTACAGCTGTTATTTAAGACCTTTGAAAACTTCTGAATTTCTGACTTTTTCTGATTCTTAGGACAGTTTCATTCACATTAGCTTGATTTATTACAGTGACTTTTAACATCATGTTATGTCAGATACAAGATATGTGGAGCATTTGAACTGAAAAATACAGGTTAAAAATCTTTCTATTAAAAAAATAAATGATTGTGAGCAACATTATGTCATCAGGTAATCCAAGTCTTGTACTGCTCCAGGTCAGAATTCAGGGGATTAGATTTGTCCTTGTTTGCTTAAGCCATGGGGACATGACTCTCAGACTTGAGTTTCAAAAGTGAATTATTGCCTTTCAGCCAGGCCTGTGGGGCCCCATTGAAGTAGGCCCTTTATCTTTAGGGTTAAACATTCTGAATGGATAAACTTCAAATAAATACGTTAGTTTTCTATGTTGTCAAAGCTGCTTTTCTTGCAAGGTTTCCTTAGCTTGGAAGAAGAGCTGATATATTTGTTTCTAGAAGAATTATATTTCATAGAAGATGTTAGGAAAGGAATTTTTTCCCATGTTTTTTCCTTTTCTGTTGTAGTGGTTTTAGTTGGAACCTAACACTTCTAGATGGATTTCTAGCTGTAGCTGGCACCAGCCACAGTAAGTCTGGCCTACTACCTACAACAAGGTAAGCCTAAAAGTGAACCAGGCAGCCACAGGAGTGCTTAGTAATTGTGTACTTGAGTGTTAGAATATGTGTAACACACTTAAGAAAAATACTTGTGCACTGCTTTGCTTTTGTGAAGTTCCTGTCCAGTTGATGTGCTTGCTGGCTAGTCATTCTCAACTTCAGAGGAAGCTGGGATCACATCCCATTATAGTGAGGTTTTGGGACCTTTGTGGTCAGGTTTGATGTCCATTCCTGCCTGTCTGAATCCAAGCTGGAAAATGTAGCTGTGGATGGATGGAATGTAGGAGAATAGAGATAGTGATGAAGGTAATCTCACCCCTAAGGAGTTATGGCTGTGCTAATTACCAAGAATTAGGAACAGGCCTGCCCTTAATAGGCCACAGCTAGATCCAATTAGGATGGGTGTTGTAAAAGAGTAGGTTGGCTGGTCGAGAAGTTAGATGGAGTTTGTTGGCTGTGCTGTGAGGAAGAAGGAGTCAGTGCTGCGAGGAGGTGCCCATGAGAAATCACCAAGAAGGTATGGAGCTTTGCAGTAAGATGACAACAAGTAGCTTCCTTCTCTGCATCAAGATGTTGATCTGGGGACAGAGGTTCTGATGAGGAAAATAAGCATAAGGGGAGTGACAGTGATGTCTTCAGATGGTGAGTTATGAATTAAAAATTACAGGTACAGTCCTCAATGTCAGTTAAGGATAAGAATGTGATGGATGTGAACAAATATGCTCTGGTGATTCAAGTGTTTCTGCATGAAAAGTTGTCATTATTGTTTATTTATGAAGTACCATGAAGATGTGCTGGGTTTCATAAATGATCTGAGAAGTAGATGGGGAGGCCAAAGATGCTAAAATTATCAAGGATTTTTAAGGACTGCTTCAGTTCTGCAGTTCTTACAGAAAAACTAAAGTCATAACTTTTTAAGGTGGATTTATATGTGATAACTGTTGGATGGTCCTAGGTTTGCCTCTGTCATTTTATTCCATGAATAAATTGATTTGTACAAGGTATTCAGAAGACTTTGAAAGCAATGCAGTAATACCAAGTCTTCAAATACATGTTAATTACAGTCATAATATTTTGGAAGTCTGGAGACCAGAAAAAATTATTCCCAGAAGGAAACCAATAGTTCCAATGAATTAACCTTCAAAGAGAGATTCCAAGTATAAAGAAATAAGAAACCTTTTTGGTGCTGATATATCAAAATTATCTTGAATTTTATTTTCATGTAGTTGTAAGGACATGGATTTTAACTGTGTATGTTAGGAAAGAAGAGAATTAAATGAAGAACATATTTTAAGATACTTTAGTGGCAGGGTAGTTTTTTTGCACACAAGTAATTACCATTTTTTATATTTTTTGTTAGATACTTATGCATTGAACCCAGAAAAGTAACATTTTTATTTTATTTCTCAGGAGAGAAGAGGTAGGGCCGAATGTTGTCCTTGGCAGGCATAAAGATCATCAGGATTTAGTCCACACTTGGTATTTTCAAACTCTTTGCATTTTGCACTTGTATCTACTGAGTTCTGATGAAAAATCACTATTTGCCTGTCGGGCGCTCATGGAATAAACCCCACAATTTTTACTTTAATTTCTTTTAATACGCACATTTTGTAATGTAGCCATGTTTCTCATTGTAAAAAACAACAACAACCATTTAAATAATTTTTTTTAAAATCAGTTAATTATGAAAGACCAAGCTTCTGTTTTTTCTTTTCTGTGCTGCTCAAATAGTATTTGAATGAACCTGGAAAAATTCAATACTCTGAACTTTGTTGACTGAATACAGACATCATCCCCAGGAAGCAAAGAGGGAGTAACATGGATATATTGACATAAAGACCAAACAAATGCATTGACAGGATATAATGAGCAGCAAACTTCAGAGGGGGCTTTTAGTGAGATTGGAATGGAGTTGAAGTAAAGGAAGTGAAATTTTAGTAGTGAAGTTTAGTTAGTTTAGTTGATATGAAAGACAAATTGGTATACTTGTATAAACTATATCTGAATGCAGAGAGTGACACCGTCAGAGCAGATAATATAATGCTTTAAAAGGAAATTTGGAACCAGAAATGTACAGTGAGAACATGTGTTTACACTGGAGTAGATTAAAAGGGTTGCAGGTACATTAATTGGTGCTTTGGAGTAACAAGTTTACTGAGGACAGACTTTAAGCAATGTCTTTAAAGTCTGCAGTACTTCACATGGTAGAGACAGAGTTGTCAATGTACAATACTATCATTAAGATAATTCCTCTATTTGTGTATTGTTTACTAGCAGAAGCAACCAGAAATGAATTTGAAATGTAAGGGAAATGCAAGAGAACCCTTATGAATGCTGATAGAATAGCTTATGCTGCTGGTTTTGTTTTGATAATTTGCTAAGTGTAGACATATTAAACAAAGTTCATACCCTTTTTATTTATTGGTGCCTGCCAGCTGCTGTTTATAATGAAACATGTGCTCTGGACAATATATGCAGGGTAATATTTATTTTAATTTTTTTGGCATGTTCAGGTCAGCTGCACATTTTGTTATTTTACTTTTTCCTTCCCTCCACTTCCCTTAAGTCAGGAACCATAGCTTCCTGTAATGTGGCTTTCAGATAGTCTCTGAGGAAATTGAATGTCTGGATTCAAAAGCTGCCCATCTCAAGTTCAAGAGCTCTTCTTTCTTCATGAATACATATTTATGAAACTATATAGCTTAGGAAAATTTTAATCAGCCTTATGAAAGTTCTTTCTCTTCAAACATAGTAGGAAATCTGAAAGAATTTAAAGATAAAGGCACATTGTTGAAGTTTAGCGAACTGTCTTAAAGTTTCATAATAACACTGTAGGATTTAGGAATTTAAATTCCTTTTATTATAGAATCAAAACCACCTGTAAGTATATAAAATACTTTGCCTGGTTTACAGACTTAACATTCCAAAGCAGTATGGCAAAGAGCTCTACCTTTATTTTGAGCTTATTGAACTATTGGGAGCTTGATAGCCCTCTCTGGGAACAGAGTGAATGTTGAGAAGAACCAAGTCCACTTGGAATGCTAACTTAGTGGGGTGTATTTTTTTTTTATTTTTTTTTTTTTAGGGATTGCTGCCTGTTAGAAAGTAAAATATTGGAATTTGCACTTCTTTAAGTGATAATGCATTTGGGAATGAATGAGGCTAGTTGTGGTTTGTAGTTATTTTCGCTACTCGTTCTTTCTGAATTATGCAGCTGCAAAATTATGGAATATAAACTATGTGGCTAGAAATTTTACTTGTCTTATGAAAGTTACATGCCTTGGGCTAATACAGCATATAAAGTCTGGTGGCAAACTTAAAGCAATATAAATAAACTAGTGTCAGATGTACTGTATAAACTTAGTGAAACGTCATTTAAGTTATATTCAAGCTAAATAAGAAATCTGTTAATCTTATTCCTGCATGCCTCTTAAAGCCCACAATAATTTTGTATATATTTTTTCAAAATTATGAAATAAATTGCTACCTAAAGCATGTAACTGCTGATTAGTCAGTGGTTAGCTGATGATTTACAGATGGGAGTGAGATGATCCAGATTGCAGGCCAAGGAGATTTTTATAGTTCTGGTGTATCATTTGGATAAAATTGCAACCATGGATGCTTTAGAAGAAGAGTGATCAAGTAGTTAAAGTGAGCTACCTCTTGTTAGGTTACTGCATCTGTTCTTTATTTGACTGTGGTGAGTATGGTGAAACTTGCTGGGGCATTCATTAAAACATCTGTCTCTTGGGCATCTCTGCAGAGAATCTAAAAAGTGTGAGAAAGTGATAAAAAGTGAATTCACTTTTATAATTTCAGTCTAATCCTGTTATTTGCCCCAGTACCTCTGTCCTGGATCTTCTTTCCTTGACCTCTTCTGGCTGTTGCCTGTAGTCCAGGACATCACTTCCACATTTCACGTAGATGGTGAGAGACTTCCCTCAGATTTCTAAACTGATCTGGATTTCAGTGAGACTCTAGTATTAGATCAGTATAATTTAACATGATTGAAAGTGTCAGGCTCAGGTATGAAGACAGTCTTGTAGTTTTTAAACCTCTCTTAAAAGTACTCTTTTCAATCTGTAAATGATAAAAACATAAATAATACCTAAGATGAAAGAGGTGTCTCAAAAAAAAAGCAAAGTACAATGTACAGAGCAGCCCTGTGATAGTTGTTCTATAGTCACATGCAAGAGAATGTTGTGACTTGCTTTAATAATGTTACAAGCTTTGTAAACCTATAAAATAGAGATAAATTGAAGAAAAAATAACTGCAGGCTTGGCATTCTGAAATGCACTAATTTTTATAGACAGAATCAGTGTTTGTGGTGAAATGTATAAAATGTTGAAGACACGTGTGTTGCTGGGTCAGGTGGTGTTAACTGTATCCTCAGTGGTTTTTATATTCTGTTGACATTCTCCAAATGAGGTTGGTAGTTGACTCTTTTACTGAGTTCAACTCCAAGTCATTTCAGGAAGTTGTTAGGCATTAACTTTGCTATTTTATTAATATTATTCTCCTCTTCTCCTCTTTCTTCTCAGCTGAACTTAAACAGATGCTATAGCTGTGCAAGTATCTGATTTCAGGCTCTAGGGCCAGCAGTAGGTCCTTAATATTCTGCAATTGGCTCTAGAAATAGCCTTTAAAAGATTTACAAGAGTAACCATCTTATTTTGTAGTACAAGCCATAACTGGAAATGTGATCCCTTCTACTTTAAGATAAATTTGCAGTCACACAAACTGTAGTAACAGTGATTTATCACAGCTGTAAAAGATTGGTGCAAGCTCAAAAACTTACCCAACAATGAATGTTTTCATGAGACTTATTGCCAAGGCAGGTATAGGGGAGGTTTTGTTTTTAATATCTCAGATGATTTAGTTGATCAGAGTGAGAGCAGAGTGGCAATTTATAATTGACAGACTAAGTTCAGTCTTTCTGTCAGGCAGCATTAGGTGTGGAGGAAAGGTCAATGAATGCCACCATAGTTTTTCATTGCCCTTGGCAGCCAAGTATCTACGTGAAAGTCAATGTCAGAATTTCACCAAGTGACAACTGATTTAACCCTTCCTTCACCAGTTTTGAATGCAGCTCTGTCACTGCTGTGAGCTGTGACACTTGTTAAATGGAATGGCTGGGTTCAGTTGTCATCTTAATCTACAAGAATGGCTGTAAATTTTCAAAACTTCTGCCCTTCAAATATGTATGGAGATTATACGTAAAGAAATTTTGACAGTCAAGATCTTTCTTTCTAACTCAGGTACTTACAGCAGTCTGTAAAGGTGCCAAGGAGTTCAGCAATCTTTTTGATTTATTCTCTACACTGTAGAGGGAGCTGAGAGTACACCAGACATCTGACATCTTGATGGAGTTCTGGAGATGTGTTCTGAGGCAGGAGTTGTTTGCTGATGCCTTTAAGTTTATGGTGAACTCTGTGGATCAGTAGCCAGACTTTCTTGTACTGGATTTTAAGTCTTGGTACACTGCATCTGCTAAGTGGAAGTGATTTCAGGCTTTACAACTTGACTTTGCAAAGTCAATACTCTGTGTGCCATATTCTCATTCTTTTAATCTTGTCTGATCAAGTAGTGCCATTTGCCCCTGAATTTCTATCAAATCATACTGGTTACACCTAGGGAGGCCCCTTAAAGGCTTAATGTAATATTCCTTAGGATTTGGCAACATAAAGAAGCTCCTGGTTTTCCAAAAACACCTGAAAAACTCTTGTTCTCTGGCATTGACAGTGTTATTCTTTGAGGTGTATCCTCTCAGAAAATTCCTAAATATATCTCTCACGAAGATGAGTGGTTGTTTTTCATGTTCAGTGGTGGCATGCAGTGAGCTCAGACTTTGCTTGCAGGTTTTCTGTCTCTGCTCGGAAGATGCCCTTCCTGTCCACTCCTTGGGCTCTGGGTATCCCTGGGAGGAACCACTGCTTGCACTGCCCTTCTGCTCAGATGGGTTCCATAGCTGAACTTAATGTTTTACCTGTTTCACATTAACAGGAAAAGCACCAAGAGAGCGATCCCAGAGAGGTGAGGTAGTTGTGCTTTGCTGAAACCCAACTGATTTAATGGAATCTGTGGAATGAATATATGACTTTTATGTTGGTTTTCATACTCAGTGATTTAATAAGAAGCTTAGTCTTAGGGGTGAAATTAACTTTGCCTAAACAATGCAGCTGGAGTTTTCTTAAGCTGTCTGAAGTTGACTAATGTATCTCAGCTAATTCTTGCTCACAGTTTTTGTTCTCCTGGCATTTCTCAGCAATGCAATTCTTATTCATCCCAATGCTCAGGTTGAAGTCAGTGAAGTGGGAGGGAGAGTTGCTTGCTCGGAGTTGCAGCCTGAGACGCCGGAAATTTGATTTTGTTGCCAACTCACCCAGAAGTCCAAAGCCACATGAATAATTCTCTTTCTGCTACTTTGATTCACTTTCTGTGGAATAATAATACTTAGAGAAATGGGTGTAATTTTAAGGGTAGAGAATACTCAGATGTGCTTTATAAAACAAAGAACATTAGAGCTTTCAGTGGTAGGGACCTAATGAAGTTCATCTCATTTTTGCTTCTACTAGATCGCTCTGGATTTTGTCTTTGATCATAAAGCCTGTGTGAAAATGTAAATTTTTTTTCCCATTATTCCTCTGCTTCTGATCTAACTGTTCTCAATACCTATTTTATTTTGCACTGGAAGCAAAGGGAGCTTGAAATTCCGTGTTTATTCATGTCTTGTGCTATTGTCAAGAAAGATTATTGCAAAATAAATACAGTCTTGGTTCCGTTCTGCTACAACCAGTGAGAGAAGGCTTTGCAATGAAAAATAACCTTTGAAACTTAGCATAATTCATAGAACAGTTTGCTATTTCAAATATCTGAAAATCTGTTCCCTTAGAAAAGGTTATAAAAATTCTATTAGCTAAGGATTATACCTTTCAGAGTAAGAAACAATATATTTATATATCCTCTAGTATGTTGTAGCAATAAAAAAGGGCACAGAAGATACTGCCTTTTGCTTTTCTGCAGTTCCCTTTTGGTCTTGGCTATATGAAACTGCTTTAGGTAGTACTTTAACATTTAATAAAATTTTTTTAGTACATACAGCATGATAATGATCTTCAGAGGCACATATATCACAAAAGATAGCTGTTGTGTCATTCATTACTGTAGATGGAAGAAACATCAAAAGCAATTTAAAATTCCACTTATCTTGGCTCTGCTGAATCATAAGATAATGTCTGAGTGTCTGCACAGCAGTGTCTGAAAGGTAACACATCCCCTCTCTAGGACTAGTTAGTCTGATGAAGGAAACGTGTCTGAGTGGTATATCTCCAGCATCTATAACTCTGAAATGAAGTAAATTTATGGATAGAGTCTTTTTAGATAGAAATATGAAAATAGCATCTAGAAAACAGATTTTTCTCATTATTTAGTATAGGATTCTTAAGGCATGCTTGAGTTGAGTATCAAATAATTCAACAGCAACTATATAGCTTTTAGTTAAGAAGTGCTTCAGGGCTGGCAGTCTGAATATTTTGCTGTGAAAAGAGTCCTCAGGGACCCATGGACACTCAGAATGAAGCTGCTTGGTGAGATTCTCAAATTCTTACTCTCCTTCTGACTGGTACCTGGAAGGAGCTCTGGGTGAGCTTGGATGTCTTGGGCACGTGGGCTCAGTCACCAGCAGCCTTTTCCCCTCCTGTGTGCAGGGGGCTGTGCCGAGTCCTGCGGTGCCGCTTGGGGAACCCTGACCTCTTCCCCTTCTCAAAAGAGATGGCAATCCCAAAGGTTTACTGTGGGCTCCAGAGGGGCAGGATGGAGTGTCCTGCAGGGGGAAGTGCTGTGGCAGGGGGGTGTGAGGCTCCCTGCTCTGCCAGGCAAATCTCCGCATTTTGGGTATCCAGGGTCTGCTACAGCAGAGGACTTAGCGTGCCAGACTTTGAAGGGTTGGAAGGAAGCATTGCAGAAGTTGTGACTCAGGGCTGGGGTTTTTTGGGGAAAAAAGACCTGATTTTTAAAGGATTCCTCTAGTGTGCCCGGATGGTAACCTTGGGTTGGGTTTTTTTCTTCATTTGTTGTTGTTGGTTTTGTGTCCACAGTATCTAGAAACTTGTTTTAAAGAAAGTTGGCAGCCAGATGTCTCAGAGATGGAGACTTTAAAAAGTGCCAAATCCCTCAAAAAGTAATTCCAGAGCTGTCATCTTGTAATAAGATGCATTTTATAGGTGTGGAAGCATTTTTGAAATGAAAGAAAAAGCAAATCAGAGCATGACACATTAGATAATATTGCTGTAGGTAGACAACTGATGTGAATGTGTTAAGCTTCACTTCAGGTATATTGTTCTTATGGGAGTGTGTGCTTATCTTGCCATGAAATGCTTTAAGGTAATCTATTATTCTACATAAATATTCAAATTGGTTAAACCAGAATCATACATAATTAAGACATTGAGCCATTCTTATTAATATTTTCCCTAGTCTATGCTGAATATAATTGATTTTGCACTGAAGCAATCAGGTCAGATTGCTTGGCTTACGTGAAGGACTTGGAAGGAAAATGTCTCTGTTTAGTCTGAAAGTGCCTAATACAAAGATTACAGTGAAGAGATATATTTTAAGTATATATTGGGGTTTGTGTTACCATCTTGAAGTAGTTTATTTTTGGAAATAAAATTCCTGCTTTTACCTAATCTTTAATACACAAAGCTTTCTGAAAACTTGGTAAAGAAGGACTTCTGATACCTTCTAAATATTCTGTGGCATTTACTGGGGGTAATTTCTGGCACAGTTTCTATATTTCTATGAGTGCCTTGCTGATATTCTATAAGAACTTGTAGTCTGGTGGAGGGTAAGTAAACAAATTTTAGAGAAAGGGACCTAAAAAGTGAGGAATGCCAAAGTTGGCTTCATTCAATACCAGAAACACAGCAGAAACAGATATTTAAATAAAGTTTGAAGGAAAATGATGTTTGCTGTTAGTTTAGTCTTTCATAGTATGAGGGTGAAACTGATTGAAATATCATTGAAATATTCAGGTTTAATGTTGGAAATCTTATTTGATAATCCAGAGAGTGTATGTTACAGTTTATTTTTTTTTTAATACAGGTTAAGGGGTTTTTTTTATCATCTGGCTGGCACTTGGTAGTCTTTGAGATCTGTTACATGGTTTCAGTCACAATTCAGTAATAGTGTGAAATACTTGTACCAGCAACTTGCTGCCTTGAGTTCTATACATTAACCATCTCCTATGTCAACTCAATGTGCACAAATTAATAAGTTTATGAACAGCAAAGAAATAACAACTGTATATGTTGCATACAGTGCAGTTATAAACAATAAAATGGCATTTCAATGGAAAAGAGACAGACGGGTGCCCATGCTGATTTTGGCTGTTACAAGAATTGTCTGTTGTGCCCTGTACTTTCTTGTGCGTTCTTGTCTTTGGTGGATGATGGATCTTCCACTGGTACACCCAACTGCCCGTTACTCTAAGAGGGGCTTGCCCAAAGAATGAATGTCTAACGTATTTATTTTAGGAATTATGTAAGGACAGAATCTTTTTTTGTCATTTCTCTTCAAGCAGGTTGTGCTGATTTTCTAAAGAACAAAAATTGTGTACCGCTTGTAGATCAGTTTAGTAAATAGCTTGTAATTATATGTGTACCAGAAAAGACAATCTTTATCTTACTTTTCTTTACTTGTTTTTCTTCATTAGTATTCATGGCTATACTCTCTTCCCTAACCCTGCTTTTATTGCTTTTGCGCCTTTTATTTCTTCAATTCTTTCTGAAGACAGTCTCTGTTTTTAAAAAATAAATAAGTGCAACTGGTCTTACTTTTCATGTCATTTTAGGCGTCCCTGAAAGGTGCTATCACTCTCATTATTTATTCAAGGATCTGAAGATGCTTCTGAAAAAAATAATAAATTATTCTGTCATCATTAGTTTAGAGAAACTTTTAAAGCCTCTGAAAGAAATGAATTGGGAAACCATTATGAATAATCGAGCTTCATTTAACATAGCTGTGATCATTTCAGGACGTGATTCTCTGCAAAGGCTCTGGAATTCCTTGTGGATATTGCTGCCAGAGTTTATTATTTTAAAAGCAAATTCATTCAGCTACAGTTATTGTATAACTAAATGTTTTAGGAGCCATTTGGCAGAAATGCACAGAGGTAAAGTTGAATATTTGCAATCGAGTAACAAAAGGTGCCTGAGTGAGCTGAACATTGACTGATGTGAAAGAAACAGATACAAAGCAAGGTAGGAAGAAGTGAGTTGTGTAATGGAAGTTGAATCAAATTATAGGTGTCTTTGTATTATTTATACTAGTGTTTTGAACAGTTGTGCTGAAAGCTTTTTTTTCAGAGATTGCAGCTATAGTTAAAATGGAAAGAACATCAAATATTGAACAACACAGCCTTAGGAAGATAATTTTAAGTACCTGAGCTGATAGATACAGCATTTGAGACTGGGATTAAAAAAAAGACAAATCACAACTGAGACAGTCATTGACCACTTTAGCTTGGAAGCTGGGAAGTAGATGGACTCGGAGATAATTGCTGTGTTGCATTGATCACATGGGATGAAAACTGCCTTCTCAAATGTCCTAGGAGAATTTTCTTAAAGCCCATTTTCTTAAGGTAACCACATTTCCCTTCACCAGTGCAAAATCTCTGAGTGATAAGACACAAGGATATTGCTTAACCTTAAAATTAGTACTTTCAACCAAGTAAGTGGAGTCTTCTGCTTACGATAATTAATTATTAATTGTCTAGTTAGGGACCCATGTTGGGTAAAGCAAAAGGAGTTTCTGGAAAAGCTCAAGGTTTGCAACTTCATGTTTGGAGTTTCTCAGTCTGACACACTGTGACAATTCCCTTGCATAAATGTCTGATCTGTGCAGTAAGTTTAGAGCAGATGATCTCTGTGCATTCTAAATTTCAAATTTTTAGGGATTGTTCAAGCTATTGTAGGTGATTTTATAAGTAGTGCTCAAGGCCAAAATAATCCACAACAGCTATTGTGGATCACACAATACACAAAATTGTATTGTGAATTGCATAAAAGTGTCCCTATTTTACCACTCTGAGAAGTGCCCTGATCTACCTGAGCCAGGACATAAGCAGGAGATGTGCCTGGATGACCTCAAGAGGTCCCTTTCAATCCAGATGATTGGGAAAATCAAATTATCTGTCATCCTGCATTTTCTCCCTCAAATGGCCACTAACCCAAGTCTGTTTTTTAAACCATTTTGCAGACTTGAAGAATCTCTAAAAAGAACTATAAACTTGTATGATGGACTGTATGCATTGTGTTGGGTTCACTTGCCCTCTGAATTAAATAAGAATAATCACTAACTGTTTAAAACTTTGGGCTGTCACTCTGCTAGAGTATGTATCAGTAGCTGTCTGAAGTGCCTTAGAAAAACTTCTTTGTCACTCCTTATTGACAGCTAAAACTCTGTTCCTCTCAGTCTTTGACACCAAATGGAAGGCTGGGGACCATTCTGACATGCAGTCTTACTGGTTGAGGCAAAATAGAAAAAGCAATTTAGCTTTCTTGACCTAGCTCTTTAAATATATCCTTATGAGAAGATTTTCTTTTCAAATTCAGCAAGGAATTATTTAATGATGCCAGACCAAGTCTTTTTTTCAGGCCTTCAGTTTTCATATATATTACAGAACTCATTGTATATCCTTTGGGTATTTCATTGAATTATCAGAAGGTGTACATTGTCATTTAAAAAAAATATTACTGCAGATAGCTCTTTTGCAGAATACAATTACAGTCCCAGCATAACTTGTAAGTTAAGCTATAAACATTATAAAACAACAAACCAATTTGTGGGAAAATCAAAATAAATTACTACAATGGAAGCTTTGCAGTATTTTTCTGGATTTATAGTCAGCAATTGTTACTGCTTAACTGTTTTAGTAACTGAGAGGCACAAGCATTTTGAAGACAATTCTGAGCATAGTTTTCAGAAATAATATGGAAACTTTATAATGCTCTTTTAGAAATACATAAAAGATTAGCAGAACTGGGGAATGCTAAATGAGTGTTTCAGGATTTAAGAGAAGAGCAGTGAGCTGAATATGAGAAGTGCTGAAAAGATCTTACAAAGGAAACAAAAGGTAATATAAGAAATGTAATAAAAGAGGAATGGTGACTCAGGAAATTTTACTCTTTGTACAAAGTGACTTGTAAGTTATAGTAAAATCTGAATTAGAAAAGGTGAATTCTTTCTTATAAACTTTTTAATTAAATGGTAATCATTTATTTGGTAGTCTTGTTAAAGTCCTTGAACTTAAAAATTTAAAATTTATTTCTAGAAAAAAGCCTCCTGACTGTATTGTACGTGGTTCAAAAAATAGGTTTGGCCCACCTGTGGAAGTATAAGGCATTTTGGGGTGCTTGTGATTATTTGGCTGAGCGGTGGAGTGTCAGCCCAGGAGAGAGGAATGGTTATGCTGACCTTGCCATGAATCACCATGGTGAATCGCTTGCAGAAACCATTTTGAAGTGGGGAACTTAAATGAACTTCTTATTCCCACTGCAGTGAGTGTAAAAATTCATGTCCTGTAGGATAAAGACATTTCTCAGCTCTTGTCTGTCTGGTTGGTGCTGAGTGTGCTGAAGTGCTCAGTCTGCACAGTGCTCCAGTGCATTGTTCTGTTGGCTTCTCTGCAACTCCTGGCAGTGTTTGCACCATTGCTGGTGGGGAATTTTATAAAAGTGTGAATAAGAAATGAACATAAGAATGTAATCTTCCTACAATGTCAACTGACTTGAATGAAAAACATGTCAAAAGCAAATCCTCCTGTAGACAATCACTTCAGTAAATCCCTTTGTGTATTGTGCAGACTTACTCATTGGAGAACTTTTAATTTTTTTAGTATTCTGTGTGATTCTCATTTTTCCCACTAAAAATTAGCGTTAAATACATATTGATAGAAGGATGTACAGTGAGTCAAAGGCAAAACCGAGAACACCAGGGCATGCAGACTCATGCTGTCACCAGTTGGCTACATATGCTTTTAGAAATAATGTTAGACATAAGGATTTCCTTTTCATTGTAGAGAGAGCTTTGAATGATTCCTCTCTTTCTCCAAAGAAAATGTTGACAGTTAGGATCTTTGATCTTCAAAAACTAATGCACATGACAAATTTAATCCATGTAAATAATTCTGCTAGGCTCAGTAAGACCCATCACAGGAAGTTAAACATGCGTAACTATGTCTCAAGTAAAGACCATGCACATGGTAGGTATAGTGATATGGTCCAAAAGTTCACTTAGATAAAGTTCTCTCTTCAAAAGATGTAATGAAAATTCTGTCTTATCAAAAGATCATGTGGGTTTTTTTAACTAACTTTTGAAAAAAATGACATGCACTGAAGTTCAAATGTTGTAAAAGCAAGATTTATCTAGACAGCTGAATGGCATTATAAGTGTCCATGTTGTAGTAAAATAGTAATGATTTATCCCGTTTTTATATCCTCATATTTTATGTTCAGTTCAGTATTATGTGATTTTAGGAAATATCACTGCATAATTCCAGTTTACTATTCCAGTGCTATATCACTATTGTCAATCCTTTTCCTACAACTATCCTCTCATTATGTAAGTTTTCCAGGTGCTGACTTTCTTGAATACAATTGATTAAACTTGTATTCTGTGGAATAGAATCCTGTATGACACCTTGGGTGTTCAGTGATCTTTAGAAATAACCTTTAGACCTCAAGTTCTTGTGGGGAAAAGAAAGTTTTACTTAATAGGATCATCTAGTTCAGAAATTCTCTAATGCTTGACAAAAGTCATAAAATAGACAAGCACTTTTCTTTTCAGAAGTACTTGCAGTCCTATTAGTAATGCTTTGATTCCTACTGCTACTTGTCCTGTTCGGTTAATTAATATCATTCTGTACTGGAGTGGGCTTGTTCAAAAGCTGAAAACTCTTTTAACTCCCCCACTGTTAGGAAATCATATTAAAATTTCTATTTGAGAGTGACCTTGCTGCTTCCTTTTGTTGATACATTAATGTGTGTCCTGCTAGTGATGATATCTTGTTTTACTGTTTGAATTGTGATGTTGCTTACAAAAAAAGGCTCTTGAATATGACTTTACCTAATTAAATCAGTTGATGTGGTAATTAATATGAGAATTCTCTGGGTTTGGTATTTTGAATGTGACCTAGCAGTCCCTTATATCATCCAAGAGGACTCTTGATGAAAAGCCACCACTATGAACACCAAACACAAAAGAATAAGAGTTTTGCCTTATACTTTAAATTGCTGAAAGTGGGGCTATTGAACAGTGGTTTTCCACAACAGCAATATTCTGTTTTCATACTACAGTTTCTCCCACATTCTGTTAAATTTATGACAGACTATTACTTTTAATTTGCACTTCTGGAACGACTTCCATTTAAATAAGTAATTACCTAAAAGGAAATTTCTTGATGCTTATGCTTTCTTTTGCTATCATCAAGTAGTGTCAAGATCTGGAAGGTGCTGTAGTGCTGGTACTGTACAAATTAGAATGAAAATTAGCACATTGTTACTGCCTCTTTGGCTGTAGCTGTTTGGGGGTTGTATCTGCCATATGAACATGCTATGTACAGTAGTTGGCACTTTTTTGAGTATTTTTATGTTTTCACTAGTGCTTGGTATTGCTGCAAGTGAATGGGTTTAACAAAAGCTGGTGTACATGAAAGATAATGATAAAACCAGCTGGAACTGAAGGTGCTGAGAGACTGGGTTTTATTGCTTTCTATAGGATTTTTGTATGATTCTTTTTAAGAATGCTGACCACACACTTTGTTTAGCTTAAAAAGACAATACAATGGGCCACAATCCCCTTCAGGAAGAGAGGTGTCACTTTAGGCCATTGAATGTATCTTTACTCTTCTGATAATTTAGCTTTATGCTCTTTTAAGTTTCGATATTCTCAAAGTCAGAAAGAGAGGCAGACACTGAATTACTGTGCACAGATACTGATATATAATAAAGTAATGAAAACTCCCCATATCTTAACAACTTTTCCTTCCTTGTGTTTGGGTATCAGACTATGTAGATGTCCACCACACCCCATTCATCTCATGTCCTGTCAGTAGTGTTTTCAGTCCTTTTTCTCTTTTCACTTGTTCAATCAGTTTTGTTATTGTTCTGTGACTTCCCTCTCAGTCTGTCTGTATAGTTCTAATATTATTTGTTGAAGTCTTAGGTAGTAGCTCAGTAGTTAGGCTGTGGTTTTCAGTTTGGAGAGGGGAATAAAAATGTGCAGTTAGTACCTGTATTTTATGATAGCTCCATGTACCTCTCTATGTGTGGCACAAAAAGCAGGTATCCTTTCAAAAATCTATTTTTCTGTTTCCACCATGTTTGTGGGCAAACTCCTTGATTTGTTTCTGTGGTGCAGATCTCAATGAATTATGGATGTTGTGGGGAATAGTCTGGTTTACCAAGAAGGATTTTAAGATGTTAAAAAAAAATTAGAAAAACTTAGTTTTTTATTTTACACTATTCTGATAGAATAAGACTGAATTTCTGAGAGGAATTAATTTTTCCCTACCAGTGTTACAGGGAATCTCACAGGATGTCTTCTCACACCCCCTTTGTATATAACCACATACCCCATGTACAGAGAATGAACATCTTAAACTTCAATATGTCAGCAGTTATCAGGCTTCCATGAAAAATTATTAACTACTATTTGTACTTAAATTGTTATTTTGAAATAAAAGATACTTCAAGTTGCTTGATGTTAAGTTAGTATGTAAGAGAAGCTGCAGAACTCAAAACACAATTTCTAAGCAGAACCCCTACACAGTCGTTCCAGATGTACAATCTCAGTGGACCAGGTTTTGTCTTTTTTCAAATTCTCATGGATGTCTGCCTAGCACACCTTTCTACTTGAGAAGTGGAAAACTGAATAGGGACTAAGAAGTGGTGCACAGCAGGGGCAGGTGTGGCTGGGGGTCTGGGGTGTGTTTCCTGTAGTGCTTGAGTGTCCCTTCANTCTGGGGTGTGTTTCCTGTAGTGCTTGAGTGTCCCTTCAGCTGTGCTCAGTGAGTGGGGCTTAAAGGAAGGATTCTGGAGATTTCAATTTTCTAGACAAGGTCTATCACCCTAGACACAGGCCTGGGTCAAGTTTGATCTGTACCAGCTCTTGGGCTGCTCAGCAGAAAATCAGGTGAAAGTTGACATTTTACTGTTTTTTCATGAAGTTTGGGTGGGAGTTTTTTGCTTGTGGTTTTGGTGTATTTTCCCCTGTGAGTATTATCAGAGGAAATACATATTTTCATTAGTGGGTCACACTTCCTTCTGTGTTCACTATGCATTTGGGAATAGTAGGCTTCATCTACATGCCTTGTCCTCCACAGATTTGGTTATCTGAGCTGTGCTTTCTCTGTGGATGCACTGCTGTGTGAGCTCACAGGCTTTAGGCTTTACTGGGTGGGATGCAGCCCCATCCAAATGAAGAAGCCTCAGCTGTGGAATTTGTTTACTCTGTAATGTCATTGACTTTGGAGGCTTACTAGAAAGATTCCTTTTCTCTGAGAGGTTATAGGAAGTTGAAGTTTGTTTGCATTATGATTGAGAGCTTTTTATTTGATGCTTTTTAAATACTGTAGTAAGTTCTCTTGTGCAGGGCATTTTTTATGCTTGAGTGAGACTCTGTTGCTCAGTGTCACATCATCCTGCACTTTCTATGGTTTCACAAAACCAAAAATCACAGCATCATTTTAAGCAAACTGTGACTTGTGGCTTGTTTAATTCAAATGGAGAAATCAGAAAATCAGAGGAATTACTTTTATCCATTAGAACAATTTATTCTTTTAGATGTCTCTGTCCTGTAAAGCAAGTGTGTCCAGGAGAGAGTGGAAGCAATGGCTCATAGACTGTCCATGCTTCTCCATTGTTAGCATCTCCTTGGCATGTTTTTGGTCCTGGTGTGTAACGAGGTTGGTTGGTTGGTTTGTTTCCAGTGCAGGGTGAATGAAATTGTGTTCAGCCTGTGCTGCAGCCCCCCAGGGAAGTA
>VYZP01019777.1:0-16216 GCA_013400635.1 Hypocryptadius cinnamomeus
GAGCTGAACATTTAAAATCCCAGGCAACACCTGGCAGAAGAGAGGAATTCCCAGTTCTGAATTGTGAAGTGACACGGAGTCACAAATGTGACAATTCCACCTACCACTGGCTTTCCATGCACAGAATTGCCAAAGCTGAATTTAACTCCAAGACAGGGTTTTCCAGTAAATATGGATCTTTGTCCCTGGTTCAGTGTGTATCCAAAGATCAGCACGATTTCAGAAGAGCTGTGCTGCCAAGAGATGCAGGAGCACTCAGGTTTCAGCTTTTCCTACACCACTCTGTCACATCCAAATTGATGTTTTAAATTCTTTTTCATTATTTTAATTAAAATTTAAATAAAACCTGGTTTTGGAAAGGCTCACACATTACCAGCAGCTCAGTAGATTTTATATTTTATTTACTGAGAATTGCAGTGGGGATTTTTCACCTATAACTCCCAGTGGTGTAAACTGCAAAACATGAGTTCATGTTGAACTGTCTGCTTGGAAAACAAAGTGGCCTGAGACTCAAATATTATCATTTGCACTCACATTAATTACATTCATCAGTTTACACACTCATCACCAGGCTGTGAGCAGAGCGTGCAACCTGTGGTCAGTCCTTCTGCCAGAGATTCCTGCACTTTTGGTTTTTTGCATTAGAAAATAAGTTGTGTCTCAGGAAGTGACATTTCCACACTCCTTGACCATCACAACAGCTCTTCCATCCTTTCCACCCCACAGCCCTGTGCCGAGTGTGGTCTGGGGGATGTGGGATTTATTCTGTGCAGCTGGTAGGAACCAGAGGCTCTGTGAGCCCCATTCTGTACAAAGAACAGGAAGGTTTGGCTAACGGTGACACATGGGGGTGGCTGTGATCCCTGGCAGGAGGGGCAGAGAGCTGCCACCATGGCCACGGGGGACTGGGACTGTCCTGCCTGCAGCTCTCCCTGATGGAGCAGCCCCTTCCTGAGCACGGGCAGCAGCTGCTGGCTTGTGCAGAGAGGTGCACACTGTGCTCTGGAGGGGGAGATGCCAGAGCCACAGCTGGATTTATCTCCTCCTGACTCCAAATGTACAGCTGCATCCCCCATGCAGAGCGAGGTCTGAAGGTGCCACAGAAGTGGCTCAGGAGACACAGAGCAAAGCCAAGGCTCAGAGCACATCACCACAGCCACAGCACAGATCATCTCCCCTTTCCCCCGGGTCTTCTCACAGAGTTCCAGCAGAACAGGTGTTTTAAAATTCCTTCTGTCACTGAGCACACCTCCCAATTCCCATACTCCAAGAGTATGGGAATTACTCTTGTCTCAAGCCGTGAGATGACGTGCCAGTTCTCATGAACCCTTTATCTCCTTACGCCCAGGAATTAAAATCCACTTATTACCTTATCAATCCAAGACTCTGGATTGAGGTTTTCCAGTCTGGATCACGGCCAGTGAGGTACAGTAATGCTGATCATCTCACAGACTGACCTCGGAAACCCATGGTGCAGCTTGCTGAGGGAAAGCTTGGCAAGTTTGGATCATTCCCACAGCCTTGTCAAGCTCTCCAGGAATATTGTAATGATCAGCCCTCCAGACTCTGCTTTTCCAGAGATTCCCTGTGCCACGTCTGGAAACTCACTCCCTTCCTCTGCATCTAGTGAAATTAAGCTTGTCAGCCTTTTCTTCTCCCGTCAGAGAGGATCCCTGTGTCCTGTCAGAGCCTGGAGTTTCACACCCCTCCAAAAACCATATGTCAGATAGTGCAAGCACAGCTTCCCACAGAGCAAGGATCTCCTGTTCCACCTGATCCCAGCAGATCTGGCCCCCCTAAAGTGAGGGCTTCAGCCTCCAAGAGTCCTCTGGGCTCTCCCCGGAGCCACAGGTCACCTGGGATTGTGGAACACACCAGCATCCTGGGAGAGCATCAGCCCCGTGGCAGAACCTAAGTGTGGTCACCCAGAGGACAGCAGTCCCAAGGCATTCCAGAAGCCTGGAGCCTGATCCCTATGGTCCTTGTGAGTCACAGCAAATTTCAGTCTCTTCCCAGTGCTGCTGGGACACACCTGGGGGCTGCCACCTTCGCCCACGCCCCAGTCAGTCCTGGGATTTCAGAGCGGGCTATGTGTCCCCAGCCGTGGATCCCAGAGTGTCCTAGAGGTGTGCACACACCCTCGGGACAATCGGCACACGGGGACGGGGGGTGTCCCCAGCTTCCCCCCGGGGCAGGACAGCCCAGCGCCCCACAGCACGGCAGGGGCTCTGTCCCCGGAGGAACGCGAGGAGTCTCTGCCTGTGCCCACCGTGTCCTGTCCCCACGCAGGGACACGCTCGGTCCCGTGCCTTCTCCCTCGGCGGCAGGGATGGATGTGCGTGGCTCCACCGCGCCCTGCAGGTGAGGCCACGCACGGCTCCATGTCACCGAAACGTGTCACGGCCCGACCCTTCCTCCCCCGGGCTCCACCTCACCGCGCTCGCCCACCGCCCGGAGCCCCCGGGCCGCGCAGCTCGATCCCCCCTGCGCTAACCTGGTGGCCGCCCCTCCCGACCTGCCTTTCTCACGGTGCTTTGCCATCTCCCTGTCCACAAAAACCCCGGATCCAGAGCAGATTGCACCACCGGGAGCTGAACATTTAAAATCCCAGGCAACACCCGGCAGAAGAGAGGAATGCCCGGTTCTGGATTGTGAAGTGACGGAGTGACGCGGGGACACGGCCGGACCCTTCCTCCCCCGGGCACGGCCATCCCTGCGTGTCCCCACAGCAGGACGTGGGGAGGAGCAGCGCCAGCCCCTGTCCCCTCCAGAAGTGACAGCAGAAGCCCGGCAGGCAGCGGCGTGCACGGCCCCGGCTATGCGGGGGCGGAGGGGTCAGGGGCGCTCCCGGCCCCGCAGCTCCCACGCAAGCGGGAACACGCGTGATCCCGAGCCCGGGGGCAGGCAGGAACACGCGTGGTCCCGACCCCTCGGGTAGGCAGGAACACGCGTGGTCCCGAGCCCGCGGGCAGGCAGGAACACGCGTGGTCCCGGTCCAGCAGACGTCCTCCCAAGCACGGAGCGCAGTGCCCTCAGACACACGCAGGACGCGCACCGCGAGTGTCCCCGCTCCCGCAGCTCCCTCCCCGCTGCCCCACGCGCAGGACACGCGTACCGCCGGCCGCTCCGCTCCTTTTCCTCCACGCGAGCGGAATTCCTCGACTCCTCCGATCCCGCAGGCCCACGCGCGTCCCGCTGCCGCTGGCGGGCGGTGACACGCGTGTCCCCGCGGTGTGCGGGAGTGCGGCGGGGCGGGCGCTGCCGCGGGTTACATACGGCCCGCGCCGCCCCCCGCCTATAAGAGCCGTGCGGGACGGAGCCGCCCGCAAGAGCAGCAGCAGAGGAAGGGGAGGAAGAGGAGGAGGAGGTAGGTGGTGGGAAGGGGCGGCACCCCCCAGCCCGGTCCCTGCTGCGGGGGTCCCGGCTCGCCGGGGTTGCGAGGGGAGCAGCTTCCCATCCGCAGAGAACCCTCGGTTTCCTCTATTCCACCCTGCTACAGGGGCGGGAAAGCGCAGCGAGCTTTCCCTCTCGCTCCTCTTTCCCCCGCTGGGAATTGCAGTTCTGATGTTTCAGTTTCCAGGGGTGAGGATTTTTTTTTTTTTTTTCTTACGGAGAATATCAGCCTGCAGCCCTGAGCAACCCAGCTAGGATTGCTGCTGGCTCTGCCACCGGGAGTGTTTTGGCTGAGCATTTCCAAAAAATCCTTTTATCTTGATTCATTCTGGAGCAGGAAAATGGAGATTCTGCAAGAAGAAACTTCTGGGGTTTGGGCAAACTTTCTGCCTCCTTTGTCTTTCTCTCCTCCAGATCCAGACTATTTTAAAACACAAGATTAACTTGTCTATTTCTGCTGAACTGCTGATGTTTCCTTGAAGATGTTCCCTGTTTTTTTCCCCCTCCAAATACTGTGACAGAGGGACCCACGGGGGCTCTAAGGTCACAGCAATGCTTCAGTGTGGAGGATGCTTCCCAAGGTGCAACCAGTTCTGGTTTTCCTGCCATGAGCTGCAGGCATCACTTTTCCACTTGAAAGCTGCAAAAATGCCAAAGAGCTGCAAAAACGCTGGAAGGGCAATGAAGAGAGAAAGATGGACAGACAGCAAAAGAGTTGTTTCCCTGGAAATTCTCTATAAAACAAGCCCCAGCGTACAGAAATGCAAACATCCATTGGTGTTGGTTGAAAGTTAAATTTAGATTTAACAAGACAGCATTCTCCATGTTACATTCTGGTTTTTAATGTTTTAAACTCTGAAGAGTTTTGTTTTGGTGAATATAGACTTGGAAATTTTTCCTGCTTCATTTTATCTCATCGGAAATTTGGGCAAAGGTACCAGGAACAAGTGGAATTCAAGCCATTATGATTTAATCTGTCCTAGGTTAAACTACTCATTTATTTCTTTTCTTGCAGCAGCTCTGAGTGTTTGGTGGAAACTTTTGCTGGGCTTCAGCAGCATCAGGAATCAGCTCCTGCAGCTCCTCTTGCCAGGTAATCACAGAGCTTGAAGGCTGCCTTTCTCTGGGTTCGGCTTTCCAAGGAAATAACCCAGAGCTGTTACAGCAAAATAGCCCCCAAAAAGGTTTTTAAGAGCACGTGACAGCTCTGTCAGTCTGTAGCAGTCAAGCTAAATTCAGGTCCAGAGTCACTGTAAAATCCCAGTCCCGGTTCCACTCTTTGCTGTTACTATCTGGGTTACTGGACAGAAAATTATTCTCAAATCAAATATTGCTTTTTGTATTGAAAAGCAATTCAGCTGCCTAAACAAATTGTTTTATGATAATTGTTGTGATCCCCACCCACCTCCAGGGATTTGGGACCAGCTTTTTGTGGCTGAATTGCTCTGGGTTGGATCTTGCTTAAAAATAGGATTAAAACTGTTTTTGGAAAATGAGAATAAAATCACCTGCTCCGTACAGGAGCAGAATAAAATGCTGCTTGGACACGAGTCAGATCAGCTCTGGCATTCCCTGAATTTAGCAAACTACATGCAGAGAGACTATTAAATAAGGAAAACAAGAGGACTGAGTACATTATCCATTTTGGTAGAAAAGAGCTAACCCAGGAACAAGAATAAGGTGTGCAATTGCTGGGAGTGGAGTGCCAGGGGAAGTTCAAGGTGATCTGTGTGAATTACACACAACTTTTAATTTCATACAATTCAGCTTCCTTTAGCCTTGAGATGTGCTCACGGAGTTTTGAACGTTCTTTGGACCCTCATCCTGGGAACAGGGGCTGCTTCTGGCCCCTCTCAACCAAGTGCAGGACCAATCCTTCCTCTTCCTCCTTCGTCAGACCAGCAGCTCCTGGGGAAAATCTTCTTGGAGGAAATGGGCAGGAATGGGCTTTGTTCCACCGGGCACTGCTGGCCCTTGGCTGGGGATAATTTTGCTGCTGTGAAATCCATGTTTTCAGTGGTTCCTTGTAATTTTGAAGGACAATGCTTCTGCATTCTTTCCCCACTGGGAAGTTCCCCAGTGGGCTGGGGCACTTCCCCCAGGGGTTCACCCCAAAGCGGAAAGCCCTGGCTGCACCTGCTGGAGGGAAACACCTGGCCCTGTGCAGGCAAGAGCTGCTCAACAGGTTCCTGCTCCGGGGCTGCTCCTCACGCCGCAGCAGGACAAGGGCTTTGCGGTTCCTCGGGCTGCCGCAGCCCCTGGGGCTGCTGGAGCCCTGCCCCAGGCGCCTCCTCTCCTCCGCTCGGGGCTTTTGGGTGGCGAGCTCTCTGCTGGGGAGTGTCCTGCCCGCCCGCTTGCTTGCAGCGTCACATTTCCTTGTCCCTCTGGGGACCCTTCAGGTGAACCTCCCTCAGCTGGTTCTTCCAGAACTGAGCCACCACAGGCTGGAGGCATCCGGGCAGGGCGGCGCAGGGTCCCCGCTGTCACCAGCTCTCTCCCGCAGGCTCCCGGAGGTGCAGGATGACTCTCTTTGACGGCGTCTACCCCTTCTACCCGCAGCCGAGGAAGGCTGCCGTGTTTGACATCAGCTCCATCATAGTCATCGTGGTGTTCCTGACGCTGGCTTGCAGCTTCCTGCTCATCATCCCGGGCATCCGCGGCCGGGCGGTGCGTGACCGCGGGGATGCTGCTGCTCCCCGAGCTCCGCGTGCTGGGACCCTGCCGGGGCTTTGGGGGAGGCAGGAGGAGAGCCAGGGCTGTTCCTCCCTGCCTGATGTGCCTCCTCTCTCCCTGCAGAGGCTGTACTGGACTCTCCGTGTTCTCCTCAGCCTCTTCGTGGGAGTGGTGATTGTCGGTGAGTGCTGCCCTCGGGGATGGGTCTGGGGGCAGGGTTAAACCCTGGGGTAGGGAAATGTGAGCTGGGGGGCACAACCACAGCTGCTCGTGGGGTCCGCCTTACCCTCGCTCTGCAAAGCAGTCGCACAGCTTCCCAAAATGGCTTTCCCTTCCCTGGTACGGGGGCTGAGGGCGCTTGGAGGTGCCCGTGGTTACTTCTGGCAGTTTTGCCGGCTCTAACTCAAGCAGCCCCAGCTCCATCAGGCTGCACAGCCCCGTGTTCCTCCAGCTGTGTGCATGACCCCACACAGGCAGGGTGCAGGAACAACCACAAAAGCACGGATGAAATGCAAAGAGCAGATTTATTTTCATTCCCTCGCCCTCCAGGGGACCCCCAGAGCAGCACTGGGTAGAGACAAGGAAGGGACTGGCACCAAGGATCACCAAACCTGTTTTCACCCGTGTTTCAGGGATTTGTGCAGGTGTAGCTCACTGATGTACTTTGATCTTCCCTGTAACAGGGCTGGATCTGGAGCTTGTTCAATGGGTGCTCCACTTCTCCAACACACCAGGCTAGACAGTGCTCACTGTGACCTCTGGGTTTTTCTACACCCCAGCTACACATTGGTCGAGCGTGTTTGCAACCCCCCTCACCAGTTTTCCATTATTTCCCCCCACTCTGTGAGGCCTCTTGTGCTGCCTGGGGCTGCAGCCAGGTGTGTTTGGAGGCTGTGAGGAGCCTTGCAGTGATGTGGAGGGAGCAGGATGGAATAAAGAACAGGCAGGGCAGAGATTGCAGCAGTGGGGTAAAGACCTCCCAAGGAGCAAGGCCAGAGGAGAGGAAAGAGAGGATTTAATTTAGTAAAAACTGGGAAATCTCCTGTGATAACTGATGGTGGAAGCCGGGCAGTGGGATTTCTCACTCAGACGGGGCAACGGGATGGGTGAGAAAAGATGTACTGAGGGGATAGAAGATGCCAGGTGGCAAGAGAAACCAGCCCTGACCCTAAACCAAAGCATCCCTCCCCCTCTGAAGGACAAGATGGATTCAGGACTGCTCAGAGAGGGATGATGGAGGAGAGGGATAGTGACAACCTCGAAGATTCAGCTCTGATTTGACCAGGCACTAGGAGTAGGTAGCCAGACTGGGAGCAGCTGTGGGACACAGGGACCACCCCAGCATGAGATTGCCACCCTGGGGATGCCCAGGTTCTGGGAGATGCCACCAGAGCCACCTGAGAAGGTGGTGCCAGGCTGGAGGCGGCAGAGGGGTGGAGGCCAGGGCTGGTCCCACGGCCACAGGCAGCTGAGCCCTGCAGAGCCAGCCAGCACCACTCCAGGACAAGGCTGCACTCGGGCTCTGCTTGGGCACACGCAGAGAACAAATTGTTCAGGAGCCAGCGTCAGAGTTTCTGTCTGGCAGCAGCAGGGCACACTCACCCCTGCAGCCAAAAAACATTCCTGTGGAGCTCCCGCTGCATCAATGCCCTCACAAGTTGACTCAGCAACTGAACATTTTCTCAGGAAGGTTTTGTTCAGACTGACATCGAACCATCGGCTTTACTTTCCCCGTTGGAAAACGAAGCCCGCTGCAAAGCGGAAGTGCTTCCGAAAAGGATACCCTGTTCCCAAAAGCATATACCAGAAAAGCTCCCAATTTTTCCTTTTTTTTCCCAGCTGGAATGACTGCCCAAGCTGCGATGGCTCTTCCCGCCCCTCTCCACCGCCTCCTTGTGACAATGACTTTTACTATTCGCTAATAGTGCAATTCAGGGAGCTGGATGTGTGAAATGAGACTCACCCCTGTTCCCGTGGCTGACCAACAGGCTCATCTCTGAGCCCTGTCCCTGGGTGGTGTGGTGCTTGCCATGGTGGGGAGCTTGCAGGGAAGTTCTGGAGAGGATGTCCAAGGAGAAATCAGATCATGACGTTGATGCCTGGGGATCTGAGCTTCGCTGTTCCCGGATCCAGGGAGTGGATGCTCAGCAAGGGGAGGACCTGAGCTCTGCAGGGTGTGGGAGCTGGTTGGGGCACGTCCTGGTGGCTGAATCAGCATTCCTGCCCTCCTAACACTCCCTTCCAGTGCCATGGTGGGAATGCTGCCACTCACCTGTGATTCTCCTCTTGGGCACAGCAAAGCCTGAAACCGGACCTGCTTTAACCCCAGCTTTATTTTCCCTGGCAGTTGTCCAGTTCACAGGGGACTGGGAGAGTGGCTGGGTGCAGGCAAACACCTCCTACAAGTCCTTCAGCCCCGTCCAGGTGAACGCCGACATCGGGCTGCACATCGGCCTGGCCGGGGTCAACGTCACCCTCAGGGGTGAGTCTGATGTCCCCACGTGCACCCCTGGAGTGGCCACGGCCCCAGCAGCTCTACAGCTGCCCTGGTGTGTCTGGAGGCTCCTGGGAGCCCGCTGTGCCCTGCTGCTGGCTGGCAGTGCCCGGGTGCTGGCACGGCAGGAGCTCAGCTGCTCCCTCCCGCAGGAAACCCAGTGGAGCAGATCAACGAGACCATCAACTACAACGAGCACTTTCCCTGGAGCTTTGGAGAGGATTATGACCACAGCTACAGCCAGGGGCTGCACAAGGGGCTGCCCAGCCCCATCCTCTACGTGGCAGAGAAGTTCAGCTCGCAGAGCCCCTGTGCTGTGCACAGGCAGTACCGCATCGCCGGCCACTACGCCTCTGCCATGCTCTGGTGAGCCCTCCCCTCCTGTCCTGCTGCAGGCACGGGACATGCAGGGGTGTGCAGAGCTTGGCTGCCTTTCCCCTAGCCCTTTGGGATGGGTGGGATTGCCTCCTGCCAGGAGGGAAGCTGTGTGCATGGAGGGGGCCCTGCTGGGCACTGTAGACACTTTAGGATGAGCAGAGAAGAAGTTCTGGTTCTCCCTGCTGGACAAATCCACAGGGCTGGGCACAGGAGAGAGGAACGTGCTGCGGGTCCTTGCTGTGGTGTGGTGATGGTGGCAGAAGTCCATCCCCACGGATGGAGTTGAAGCTGCTGTCCTTGGTGGCCCAGAGAGGCCCACAGACACATGAAGAACTCTCCCAACCCTACCTGTGAGTGGATTCTGTACCTAAGATTGGGATCAGCTGAGGAAAAGGTCCTGCTGCTTTGTGGAGCTGGTCTTGACTCTTTGGCAAGGTCAGGGATATGTCAGTGCCCACCTGGCTGGGGGAGAGCAGGTCCCCAGCTGGCAGGGGATGGTCCCTTCCAGCACGTGCTGGCCATCAGGAACCATTGCAGTGCTGTTCTCCCTGCTTGGTGCTTGACAGCAGGGACACAGAGACTAGGGAAGAAGCCTGGCAATGCCATGGAACAGGAGCTCCTGGTCCATAGCTGAGGCCTTCCTCTGTAGCCCAACTCCCCAGCAAGTGCAGAGCTACTGCAAATGGCCTTTGCCTGCTCCTGCCCTTATCTCAGTCCTGGGTGCTGCTCTCAGGGTCCAGGCTCCCCCATATGTGGAAGGGCAGGTAGCTGGGATGGTCCAGATACACTGAGGGGGCTGCCACAGCCTCCTCGAGGCTGGTGCTGTCTGTGGGCTGAGCAATGGGAGGAGGAAATCTGTCTTTCTGCCTTCTGGATGTAGCAACGTGAGCCTTGCACGTGTACCTGCTCAGCGTGGGGATTAGGGATCATTCCTGCCTGCCCACAGAGCTTCTCCACCTCCTGCAGTGCTCTTGGAGCCCAGATTGCTCCTACCACATGGAAATCCTCACACAGAGCATCCTAATCCACGGCACTGGCACCGCTCACCTCTTGCTCTCCTCTTGTCTCCAGGGTAGCCTTTTGCACGTGGGTCATCTCCAACATTCTCTTCTCCATGCCTGTCCTGGTTTATGGAGGATACATGCTCCTGGCCACGGGGGCCTTCATGATCTTCTCTCTGCTCTCCTTCTCCACCGTGAGGAACTCCCCGATGTGCCTGATCCAGATTGGGACCAGGACCCTGCACGTAGCCTATGGGGGATCCTTCTGGCTCATGCTAGCAATTGGTGAGAACATTGGGGCGCCCCAGGAAACATCACCATGTCCCAGGGCTTCCCCCCAGGTGGGAAGTGCAGCTCCCCAGAGCCCCAGCCCGGGCCTTGGCAAAGCAGATCCTGGCAGAGGTGTGGAGACGGATGGGAAAGGGGGAAACACCACCCTCACCTCGAGGCAATAGAGGCATTTACAGCTCCTGAGGTGCAAAGGCTTTGGGATTGCTTGCCTGGGTTTTCAGACCTGTGCCTGGGCTTTAAGGATGCTCAGAACAGCTCCTACAACACGAGGCCACCTTCCATAAGCAAAGGCATTGTCCTCTGGCAGGGGACAATCCAAGGAGAGCTGTGGGGTGGGGACACTGCTGGAGTGACAGGAACCCAATCAGAGTGCATGTTTGTCTCCAGGCCTGCTGTGTCTCGTGGTTGGGATCACCATCGTGGCAATGCACCACCTCAGTTTGGACCTGCTGAAAACTTTCTTTGATCTCCGTGAGGACAAAGCAGAGGAGTACCAGGAAATGCCTGAGGTGTTCATCAACCCTCACTTCGTGAGCAAGGGCCTGTCTCCTTCTGAGCCCACTGAAATCAACAGCATCTAGAAGAAAGTCCTCACTCTTTCCCTGGAGATGGACCCAAAAGGGCAGAACAAATCCTTCTTGATGTCCCCAGAGATGCATTTCCCCATCCAGCTGCCTTTGAAGTCCACACTGGGATGGGTCCCACCTTCCCAGGCTGTGTCTCCCTCTGGAAGGGGCAGGCTGTGCTGGCAGGCTGCCATCAGGGCAGCTCACACCTGCTGAGACTCGGGCTGCACACTCACCTGGGGACCCCTGTCCTGGGAAGAATTCCCTCCCTGCTCCATGCCCTGCCCCCTGCAGTGCAGGGATTCTCCAGTGGTCTGTTCCCTCTGAAACTGAGAAACAGCTCATGGGTCACATTTCTGCCTGGGAGCACCTGCCACTCCAAAAGCCTGGGATCAAACCTGCTCACTTTTCCCCCAAACATGACATTTTTGGTTTAGGTGTATCCAGGAAAGCCAGGTATGGATCCAGCTTCTGCAGGCTGGATGCTGCAGGAGCTGGAATAAAAAAACTGCTCCAGAAACAAAGACTGAGTGAATGTACTGTGGAGTTTGCTGTGGGGGATGTGCTGATGGGATTATTTTGGCCTTTATTAGATGAAACTTGTAGCCTAGTGTGGGCCAAAAAGATGCCATAGGAAAGGAAGGAGAGTGAGGAATGAAGTTGTCCCTGTGCAGCTGGAGCACACTTAGACTGGCTGGGCAGCAGGGGAGGGAGGGGAATCTGCCCCTCTGCCTCACTCAGGTGGGACCCCACCTGCAGAGCTCCTCCAGAGAAGGACGTGGAGCTGCTGGAGAGAGTCCAGAGGAGGCCACAGAGATGCCCTGAGGGCTGGAGCCCCTCTGCTCTGGAGCCAGGCTGGGGGAGCTGGAGGTGCTCACCTGGAGAGGAGAAGGCTCCAGGGAGAGCTCAGAGCCCCTGCCAGGGCCTGAAGGGGCTCCAGGGGCTGGGGAGGGACTGGGGACAAGGACCTGGAGGGACAGGATGAGGAGGAATGACTTCCCACTGCCAGAGGACAGGGATGGATGGGATATTGGGAAGGAATTCATCCCCCTGAGAGGCCCTGGCACAGGTTGCCCAGGGCAGCTGTGGCTGCCCCATCACTGGAAGTGTTCCAGGCCAGGTTGGATGGGGCTTGGAGCAACCTGGGATACTGGAAGGTGACCCTGCCCGTGGCAGGGGGTGGAACAAGATGAGCTCTAAGGTCCCTTCCAACCCAAACTATTCTGGGATTCTATATCTGAATGCTGGAAACCTGGGCACCTTCATTCCAATTAATTGTAAAGTACATAATTTCAGTATTTTGACTTTTCTTTCTGAGATCCTTGCTGGTAAGTTACTTATTTCTGTCAGATGATACTTGTGTGTCACTAATGTGGTTTGTTCTGCACAGGAATTATTTTCAATAAAACTTTATTAAAACCCCTCTCCTCTGAAACACTGTGGACTTTTAGGGGGCTGGTTTCTTGAGAAGGGGCCATGGGGCACATCTGAAGGTCAGTTCTGGCAAGCCCCCAGCAGCAGCCTCCTTCCCATGGGGACAAATGTCTCCTTGGCACATTTCAAGGTCACCCACTAAGAAACCTTTGTCATGAGTAACCCAGACTGGAGGAGCTGCTCACCTCTCCCTAATTGGTTATAGCTGATCTCCAAGGCACTGCTGCACCTCCTTTCCCACCTCCTCCTTCCCCTCCCTCCCTCCTGGTCTGGTTCCTGCAGCATCCTCCTGAATTGTGTTCCTCTCTGCCATCCTGCTCCTCACACTGGGAGGAGGTGTTGGGTACAGGGCACCTGGGAGCACAGCTCCATCTGCAATTCCTGGCTGCTGATGGGAAGAGCATCCAAGGACAGGGGAATTTCTGAGGGTCTTCAGGGTGAGGGGGCTCCTGTGGGCTCTGCTTCTCCTTTGGTTCATATCTGTGAGTCTGCAATTACTTGCTTTCTCCTCAGTTTGTTCTGATTTCATCTCGGTATCCTGGGGAGGACTCAGGGTTTGTTGGGATGGACCGAGGGGAAGGGCAGTAAAACAGAAAAAAAAAACCAACAAAAAACCAAACCAAACCCAAAACTGTTGTATTTGAGACTCTTTTTCAGATCTGGAGATTCTCATCACTTGGTTCTTGTCAAGTCTCTTCCCCCCTGGGCTCCTGATGGATTTGGTGAATTCAGGAGCAGCATCTGCAGGCCTTGCCCTGTCCCCCCTGTGCCTCAGGGCTGGGGGGCTGCCCCGTGGCAGAGCTCCCCGAGGGGGACCATAAACCCATCCTGTGCAGAGCAGCTGGGCTGGGCTGGCAGGCAGGACTTGTCCCACAGCTCCTCTTGGCTGCTCTCGCTCAGGCTGAAGATGAGCTTCAGCTTCTGTGGCTGCACGGCGTTGAGGATGATGATGCCCAGCCCCAGGAGCAGGCACAGCAGCCCTGCAAACACACAGTGACACCTCTGCAGGAGCTCTGCTGGGTCCCAGCTCCCCCCAGCTGCACACAGGGACGTGTGGCATCACCCAGCAGGCAGGCAGAGGTGCTGGGTTCTCTTTCCCCACCTTGGTTCTGGCATCACTGTGGGCTCCCCAGTACAAAAGAGAGGTCAATGAACGGGGGCAGAGGGCTGGGGCTGGAGCCCACCATGCCCAGGGAAAGGGTGGAGAGCCTGGGTTTGTTTAGCCTGAAGAACAGGAGCACCCAGGGGGAATTAGTTACCACCTGCTACTGGTGTCCCTGGAGGTGATGCTGTAACATGGAAAATTCTGGTTAGATCAGAGGAAGGAATTGCTGCTTGGAAGAGGAGCAGGTCCTGTAAGGCAGAGGGAATCTCTATCCAGCAGCTAACCCCAAACATTCAAATCTCTGGACTGCTCATCTCTTTCTCTCCCCAGCCTTGATAATTCTAATCTAAAATCTGCTAACCTAAAATTATCATTTTCTGTGACCAGCCACGGAGAAAGAAGGGATGAGGTGCTGTTGGGCCCTCACCTCTGTAGGGATGGAGAAGGAGAGCCCCAGAAGCAAGCTGAGCACTCACCTGTTGCTAAAGCCAGCCAAAAGGATTCACCATAGTCTGTTCTCAAGGCAACTGGGCCGAACTGGATGGGGCACCTCAGGGTGCTCCTGGCAGTGGAGAAGAGGAGCAGTGAGGAGAGGATCAGGGTGCCAGTGAGCAGCAGCATCCGGCCACCATAGAGCAGGATGGACATGGAGAAGAGCAGGATGGAAATGAGCCACGTGCAAAAGGCCAGCCTGCAAAAGGACCACAAAACCGAGCACAAAACATCAGGCTTGGAGTGTCTGTCTGCTCAGGGTCTCCTCTCCAAATCCCACTGGAGGGATAAAGCCCTGGGCAACCTGGTCTAGCTGGCCCTGCTTCAGCAGATAGCTGGACAGCCTGACCTAGAGAGTCCCCAACAACCCAAACAACTGTGTAAAGACACGAGTGGTGGAGATGTGGGACGGATCCTGCACCAGTGGAGAGGGATCTCCACACCTGGGAATGTTCAGCATGGAATTTCCTGAATTTCCAAGCACCTCGGTACAGCTTTGGCATCAGCCCTGCTCTGGGTGTGGGCCTGGAGTAGAAATCTCTGGAGGTTCCTGTGAGAGACTGAAATATTAGTGTTTAATAGCTCAAACGTTTGGCCATTTGCAGAGGCAGCAGGTGCTTTGCTGGGGGGAAAAGAAGGGGTTTGGGTGTGTGGTGGCAAAGCCTCTGATGTGCATGAGACAGAGGAGCCACTGCAGAAGCTCTGGGTTCTGAGGCAGACGAGGGAGAAGGCTGATGAGAAGCAGCAGAGCCTGGAGAGGCAGGAGGTGTTTGTTGTCATCCCTGACACGACAGGCTCAGCTGGAACCCTCCCCTCCCCTCCATTGTTTCTGTTCACACCTCGGCCTGAGGGTTTTCACTCCTTCTGAGGGGGCAGAGATGGTTCAACACTGGTGTGAGAGGCAGGGTCATGTCTTAGAAGGGGTCACAAACCATCCAAGACCCCCAAAGCCCCCCGAGACCCTGAGCCCTTCCACGGGAGCAATACCCCTGATCCACAGCGCTGCAAAGTGTAAAATTCCCCTCTGCAGGGAAGGTGCCCGGGTGTTCTCACCTAAACCTGAGCCAGCACTGGGCCCTGAGCTCCCTGGGACCCCCACCTCTGAGAAGACCAGAAGAGGAGCATCAGTGGGGCTCTGTCCATGGGTGGTCATATCTTCTTACCTAATCTGTCTCTCTCTCTCTCTCTCTCTCTCTCCTCCCAGTTTTCTATTTCTTTCTGTCTTTGTCTACATCATATTTCCTGTGGCATAAAATCCATACTATTGACTGCAGCATATGGCCTCATCTGCACCCTCATTTGGGCAGAGGATGTCTCCAATAATCAGATGTAACAGTCCCACCAAAGTAACTTCTTTCCTGATTCTTGTGATTGTTCACAACTGGTCACCCCCGGGCAGTTCCCACGTGTTCAGAGGGACAACGGCATCAAGGGACACCTTTGTTTGGAGCACTGCACCATTAGCCATGCCCACACCTGATTCAGCACCTGGAGTGCACCAGCTGCCAGCCCTACCCTGGGCTTGGGGCTTGGATTTAGCTCCCTGGGAAGGTGAGCCTAAGAAATGTTTCTGATTCCAAGAAAAAACAAAACAAAACAAAACAAAGCAAAACAAAAACCAAAACAAAACAAAAAAAAAGTTTTCATGAATGTTTCTGCTTTGAAATACAGGAATGTTTGAGTGGGGATAATTATTTTTCCTGAAAATGAGAAAGGAGATGGGTACAGGGACCTGGAACCTACATTCATGGGGGAATTGCAAGGCTCTCTCTTCCCTGCAGTGCCTTTCCCAAGACCTCTGAGACTCCTGGGGTGCTCTGGGACTCCACAATCACAACACACACGAGAGCTCTAAGTTCCAGGAGCTCCCTCTTGATGGTCCCTCCTGCTCCCCTCGGGCAGGTCTGTGCCCACTTGGAGGTGCAAAGGAAGACCCTTCACAGAGGATCTCAACTTGGACTCTTTATCCTGGTGCTTGGGAGAGATCCCAAACCATGAGCCCCACAGCTGCGTCTGTTTTCCCTCCAGTGAAATGTTCTGACTGCAGTTTTGTACATCAAGGCAGAGGACACACAAGAGGAGTGTGGGGACATGGACAAAAGATGCTCCAAGGGCTGCAGCCCCTCTGCTCTGGAGCCAGGCTGGGAGAGCTGGGGGTGCTGAGAGAGGAGAGAAGGTTCTGGGGGGACCTCAAAGCCACTTCCAGTGCCTGGAGGGGCTCCAGGAGAGCTGGAGAGGGACTGGGGACAAGGGCCTGTAGGGACAGGATGAGGATGAATAACTTCCCACTGCCAGAGGGCAGGGCTGGATGGGGTATTGGGAAGGAATTCTTCCCTGTGAGGGTGAGGAGGCCCTGGCACAGGCTGCCCAGAGCAGCTGTGGCTGCCTG
>VYZP01019779.1:0-11145 GCA_013400635.1 Hypocryptadius cinnamomeus
GGGCCTGCCCACCCTCAGAGGGAAGAATTTCATCCTAACATCTAATCTAAACCTCCCTTTCTTCAGTTTAAAACCATCACACTTGTCCTACCCTGCTATAAGGTTCATCCCCATCTTTCTCTCCACCTCCTAGAAACCCTGTGCCACTTCCCTACAGCAGCAGCATCAAAACTGCTTCTGCCCCACCTGCAGCAACTGGGATGTGTTGATCTCTGTGCCAGCTGTCCCTCAGATCCTTCACTGCCTCCTGTGCCCTCAGCTCTGAAGCTTGCAAACCTCAACACCATCCTTGGGACACCAGGTAAGGCGAGAAGGGAAGGCACAAGGCTTTTCCATCCAAAGGATCTTGGCAGCAAAGGGCTCTGGAATAGGATGCTGTCCATCCCTGCAGAGCAGGCAGGGTCCCAAAAACACAGCTCTGGAATTAGCAGCAGAAAGCAGCAGAAGACTTGGGAGCAGGAGGCTTTCCAGATGCATACACAGAACAATGAAGGAGGAGAGGACACTGAGAACAATCTGTGCTTTCCACCACCCCGGAGCTGCCTGGGAAACAGCACCAGGATGAGAGTGTTTGTGAATCTGCAGATACAGCTCTTATCTCCCGTGCTCTCCTCCTTGTCTGCTGTAAGAGCAGAGCTGTGCAAATTGGCAGAGAGGATCTCCCTGGAGAACACGGGGAGGTCTGGCTGCAAGCAGCATCTCTGCTCACAGCACTGCATCCACCCCTCTGCTGCTCTCCCCACATCCACAGGGATGGGGAGGGGCAGGGCTCTGCTCAAGTTCCCTCTGGAGATCCTCTGGGATCTTCCAGGGTGCTGAAGGCAACTGGATGGGACTGTAAGGCAGCAGGAGCTGCAGGACCACAGCCAGAGGATCAGTCACGGCTTTTCGGCGCTGTCACTTGGAATTCTTGCCTTGGCACAGATCCATGTGCTGAGCTCAGCACCTTCTCCAGCCCACAGAGGAAGAAGATGGTTCTTTCCCTGTGACTGGGTTAGTGGGTCAGCAAAGCCCTCTCTCCCTTCGTCCTACTCTGCTTGTGGCCACCCTTGGGATATTCCTCCAGTTTTGGCTCTTAACCACCACGAAACGTGTTTCCTTTCAGCTCATAATTATGCATCCTAATAGTCATTAATTACAGCAGGCAAATAGCTCAGCACAGCATTTGCAAAAGAAAGCGCTCCTGTCTCTCCACATCCATCCCTGCTCAGAGCAGAGCTGGCTCTCCTGTCAGCTGCTGTGCTGCAGCACAGAGCTCTCCAGGGACAGAAAGCTTTGGGAGCCAACGTGAAACCTCGGGATGTGTCCCTGCTCAGGAGAGCCAGGGGAAGCAGCAAACTTGGCAATTAGTACTGGACAGGCAACACCAGCCTCTCCATGGAGGGTTTTGCAGGGATTAATATGTGGATGAAGCAATTACTGAGCACAATAAATCACAGAATAGTTTGGGTGGGAGGGGACCTTAAAAATCAGCTCAACTCCCCCGACATGGGCAGGGATGCCTCCCACTATCCCAGGTTGCTCCAAGCCCTCTCCAACCTGCCTTTGATACTTCCTGGAGCAGCCACAGCTTCTCTGGGCTTGTAAATCTTTGTAACACACCTCCCTGCCCTTGGAGTAGAGGATTTCCCATTGGGATGTCCCACCAATAGATAAGAGTGGGGAAAAACTGAAGTCCATTTGAGTGCAGCTATGTTCTTGCCCACAGGAGTCAGAAATGGCCATGGAAAAAGGCAGTTTGTGCTAATCCTGACACCCTGATGGAACAGCTTGGGCTTCTGGATGGGCTTGGAAGGCCAGCACTCACCCTGTGTACACTGTGCTTTTATAAAGGAGCAGATCTCTTCTTGCTGACATTGATTTGCCTGGCTTGGGCAGCAGAGAACCAATAATTACGGTGAGTTTTAATCAATGCCCCATCAATTTAGGTGCAGTTCAATTTGCGATCTGCCTCGGCAGTGACACAGGACGGGGGGCTCTGTTGGAAAATGATTACAAAATCAATAAGCAACTCGGTCAATAACTCTGTCTGGGCGAGCACGGGCGGCACGTCCCACCCTGGTGGGAGGAAAGCTGGTGCCCCAGCAGGTCCTGGGCAAACACCTCTGCACACCCCTCATCCACACATGGATTTATTGAGCCACAGAAGCAAAGGGATCCCACACACTGTTACCCAGAGATTCAAAAGAAAAAGCAGTGTGTGGTTTACCACGTTAGACTCATATTGCTTGTGTTCACTTCCAATTCCCAGCCCATCCTCTATGCGTGGAGCTGACCAGGAAATATAGCTCAGAGCTTGGGAAAAGGGTCTGGTGCTTAATCCATGCTATGGAGAGGAAAAGGAGGTGTAGGGGGAGACTCCAGCTCATGGTCTGCTCAAAATCCAAGGAGAAGCTCTTAGCATACAAATATAATTCCACAGTCTTGCAAATCCAGTCCATCTATGCAGAAGTGAACTGATTTGTCTGTGCCGACAGACAACTCTGAAAATTGCTCTTGGCATTGGAAAAGAAAACTTTCTTTTCTTGTTGTGTGTTAGCACAGATAACACAGGTCCTGAAGGCTAAACATGACCCTCAGCTCCAATGTTCTGACCCTGCTGCTGCCAAGGGGTCTGAGGAGAAGGAGCCACCAGCAGCTCCACATGGTTTGGCTGATGGCATAGTTGGACACCAGCCCATCCCCTCCCATCCCAGAGCACACAGGTCCTTATTCCTGTGATTGCAGTCAGCAAATGAATTTTGAGTACTCACAGGGAATGGATGTGCTGAATAGGAAGTGCTATTTTTATGTGTTGTTTTGCAAAACAGGCTTTTTTTGCTATTAAATGACATCTCCAAGGTGACACGGAGTGGCAGATTTGGCAGGGCCTGATGCCACATGCCCTCAGCCACCCCTGGACACACACCAGATCTAGCCTCACCCATACACAGGGGCTGTGGTTTGGAGGAAAATGGGATGCCTGTGCCCACTGTGGCCACTGCTGTCAGCCCAGCACAGCATGTGGCACCATGTGTCCTCCTGCCACCAGAACTGGGCACAGCTCCTCTGCCCAGCAGCACCAGCATCCCCAGCACAGCCAGGGCAAACACAACAGGAGGAGGATCACCCCTGGGGGAAGGAACACAACACACACCAGAACCTGTGTGAGACTGTGCCTTAGGAAAATAAATACCTGGACAAGTCCCTGCTCATGTAAAGTAAAAAAGGAGCCTTTGCTCACTTTCTCGTTTGCAAAGCTCGTTAGCAGCAAGATGGGTGAGGGGTCACTGGAAGGCAAATCATTACTGACACAGATCCCCCAGGTGGGAGCACATCCACTCTCCTCCATCTGAGCTGCCTGCCAGAGCTGCTCAGCTCAGCTCCTCTCCTCCATTATTAAGTTTAAAAAAACAGAATACTTTATTAAGTGTTTCTGTAGAGAGTAAACTGCCCTTTTTGTTATTCCACTCTGTTTTCTCAACAACAGCAGCCTTCTAGTCAGAGCCTTCTGTGTCAGGTGCTGGAGGTGATGCTCTGGGTACAGATGAGTTTGAATCCCCCCAGCTCTTAAAACCACAGAGGGAAACTGCCACCAAGCCCCACTCCCAGTGTTGCTCCAGGCACCTTTCTCATGCCTGGATGCCTCCAGAAGTGAGACCCAGGACCCCAGGCTGCATCCCTGGCACAATCAGCTGGTGGCTCAGTGCCACAGAGCACCAGGACCATTTCCAAAGGCCCTAATGACCCCCCTTTGTGCCGAGTCCTCACCGAGGAACCTCCTCAGCGTGAGACAAAAGCATTAATCCGAGACACTGCTAAGGTACAAGCAAGTGCCAGCATTTTAATGAGCTCCTGTCTATGCACTGGCATGTGTTTATTTGCTTGTTGGAGCTCAGAAATGATACAAATGCAGTAAACCCCTCTGTGTCCATATATATATATATATGGACAATTCTAGCTTATTCTGCCTTGTTTTCTTGACTCAGAAGGCCCCTGGTGAGCAAAGCTCCTCAGCAGCAGCAGGACAGAGCCTGGCTGTATGCAGCTCAGTCTCTGTGTGTGAGATTTATCCCTCCTCTAGCAATATTCTGATAAAACAGGGCCAAAATGCTGGTTGCTGAAGGGCTCTCCAGAGCCTCCTCAGGGCAGGGATGTCCCCACCAACCCCAGCTGTGGCAGACACCCCTTCCTGACACCCCACTGAGGGGGAAACATCCTTCCCAGAGGGGAACATTACAACCATTTTCTGAAATAACAGTCATTATCTTCCCACTCTTTCCCCCCTCCCTTCTCTTCCCCTGCTTCCTTTTCCCTTTAAAGATGATCAATCATTATTTTAGCCTCAGAAAATCAAACCCATCTGTCTTGCAGGCTCCTGAGAAGATGCTGCTTGTGCTTCTCAGCCTGGTCCCTCTGTGAAAGTGGGATGGGGGCTCCATGGGGGAGATGAGGCAGCATCTCCTCACCTCTGGCCAGCACTCCAGTGAACCCTCCCAGGCAAGTCACTCTGTGCACGTGTGCACCTCAGTCCCAAGAGGGAGGGATTTGTTTCAAGCAGCTGGTGGGATGCCTTGCACACAGGAAGAAGTGTTCCTGGAGCAAGGAAATCTGCTTCCCTTCCAGAAGTCACCACCAGCCCATTTTGGGGTGTGCTGGTATCTCCTGCCTGTCAGAATATTTTCAGTCACAGCAGAAGCTGGCACCTCCAAAAACCTTCAGGAAAACAGAAGTTCAACCGCTGTCCCACCTGACTCACCCATCAGCCACAACACTACAGACCAAACCCTATATCCCAAACCAATCCCAAAGCCCCAAGCCAGCTGTGATCCCAGCACACCAAGCATCCCAGTCTGGTGAGGAGCAGGGGGGCACTGGCCAAGCCCTCAAGGAACGCTGCTGAAAAAGCCACTACTGGATAAAACAGGGCTTTTATCATCCAAACCATTCCTTCCCTGTGCAGGCAGAGACCTCCAGCTCACCTTGGTGCTTCCTGAGCTATTCCACTTGCTTTTAAACCAGCCACCCCTTGCTCACGAGGTGCAAACCCCCTCTGAAATGAAAGGCAGGCGGGTGATTTGCTCCCACCCACCACCAGCCCTGACCCCAACAGCCTCCTCCTCTTTCCTCCTCAAATCCCATTTTCAGCACAGGTATTTACCTGGATTAATGAGATAAAATCCAAAACCATAGGTTCCTTGGAGGGGGGCTTTCTGTTGAGCTCAGGGGGCTTCTGCTTCCAACCACAATGTACAGAAGGAGTCAGCTCCTGCTCCAGGGAGCCAGCGAGACTTTAAAGGGATTAGGAGTGACTGGTTTCCTCATCTCCCCCCCTGGTGTGTGCATCTCTCCCATAATTAGCTAGGTGCCTCTCAAGGCAGGGACGGGTAAGTTTTTATTTTTCAATGAACAATTGTCTGTCAGAAAAATGCAGATGTGATGAAGCTTAAGTGCTTTGTGGGATTCCATCAATTACATCTCAAAACTCATTGGGAAATTAGGAGAGCATTTAATTTTGACAAGGTTGAAATGTTTTGGTTTCCATCACCTAATTTTGTTTTTATTTCAGGCTGTACACTGGGATAAGGCAATATAAAACAAAGCTCCAGATGATAATGGTGGAATTAAACATTTCCCTCTCCTTTATAGAAAGGAAATGTTTTGAACCAAAGTACTTTTGAATTTTCATGTATGTAAGGCATTTCTGCACAGCATTTTGGTTTGGGCTGAAACTCCCAATCACCCCATTTCCCCCCAGGAAAAAAAGTTCTCAGCATTACCCACATAATTTCAAAGCATCTCTCCATGGTCCCTAAGCCACCTTTGGGTGGCTTCCCTAAATGCCTCCCATGCAAAACCATGACACTTGTGCTGGAAGGAGGAGATGAAAGCAGGAGCACTGCTCTGCTCCTTCATTTCTAATCCCATTTCTCCCCAAAACGGTTACACTCCTAAATTAAACCATTTCTCTGCCACACTCTGCAGCAGTGAGGAACAGCCCATCATTCTGAGATTGGAGAGACCAAGGGAAGGATTAGCCCCAAACAAGCTGTGCTAAGGCTTATATGCCTGTGTGGACCATGCCAAATTTCTCCTCCTTCTGTGTCTAAAGAGGCTGGGACCAACACCACACCAGTGTCACTGCAGGCCACAACTTCATTAAGTGACTCTCTGGTGGATGTTCTCCCTCCTGCATCCTGCTGAGCCAAATTCCCTCCTTTGTGATGGGCTGACCCCACCATTGCAGGGAGGAACAGCTCAGATCATTCTTGTAGGCAAACTGCACTGTTTTCTTGTTCAGACTAGAAATAAATCTCTGCCAGAGGCACCTGAGCCTGTGAGGATGAGCAGGGTTTCATGTCTGTACAGAACAGCAGCACCCAGTGCCCAGCCTGGGCAAGGCTCTGCCAGCTCTTGCCAACACCTCTCCCAAGGTGGGATGGCTCCTGGAGCACAGCCCTGCTTTAGCCCTTCCACATCCACCTGCAACATCCTTGGCTCCTGTAGCACCCCAAGGTGACTTAAGGAACTCACCGAGCTCTGCAGGCACACAGATGCTGCAGAACCATCAGCCCACACCACCTGCCCCCCTACTGCAGTCAGGCTCTCACACCTGAAACAAACAAGGGACTAATTCTGGTAATTCTTAAGGGACTAATTCTGGTAATTCTTGGCCCAGGACCCCAAGCTGCCTTCCTCACTCCCAGTGAGGCAGCTCATGCCCTTGTGCTTCTCCAGGTGGTCCTCACAGTGAGGAGACCCCACCCTGGAGGCACCATGGGGCTCAGACACCTGGACCTGCTGCTGCCTCCTCCCACAGTGATGCTGAGGATGCCAAAATGCACTGGGAGAGAACAGAGCACCTCCTTGCTCAGCTCATGTGCTAAAACCAAAGCTCCCATTCCTTTGGGAAAAAAAACCTCACCCCTCTTATTTTCAATAAGGCTGCAATCCTGCCTTTCTAGGCTCAGAAATGCACCTGGTCACAGGGCAGTACATGGAAGCAACCCCCCCTTCTCCTCAAGCTGCCGGGAGGAGTGGCACCAGGGAGCGAAGCCAATCTGAGAGACAGCTGGGGAAACCTGAATTTAAGCCATGATGCAGGTGTTTCCTTCAGTCTCTCAGGGCCAATTCACAGGTTTTCATCTCAAATTATAAATCACCAGCACACGAGGGTTAAGCATTTTCCCTCCTTCAGCACCCTCCCTCCAGGCTGTGCAGCTACCACAGTGCCAGCAGAAAAGATCAGCAATATTTCCTTCCTAGGATCTAGTTTGAATTATTCCTCTAGCACACTTTCTCCTGGTTTGCTGTGATCCCTGCAACATGGTGCAAAACACACACGGGACTCAATGTGCAGAGTCACTGGATTCAGAGAAATTCACTGGAATTTTGTTTTCTTGGGAAATTCCCACAGCTTGACCAGATCCATCAGCAGTTCTGGAGTGCAGCAAGAAAAAACAGCATGGAAGCAGGTTTTCTAGAGTTTGGGGGCTGTTTGGTTATGTTAGGGCTCAAACACAAGGCTCCAGATAGCGATGCCAAGGTCTTGGCAAGGTTGCAGCTGATAATTCTTAAAATTACCTGAATAAAAAAAAGACCTCCGATAAGAAAAGAACTGCAGAAACCCTTTATGCACTCATGCCATCTACTGGGTACACACAAAACCAACAGAAAACCACGAGATGGGGGGGAAAAGGGAACCCATTGGGGTGGGCAGGTGGGAGCTGCCACCCCTGTGGGTGGGAACCCTGCTGGAGAGGCTTTAGGGTCCTCAGGTGATGCTTAAAAAGGAGGATTTTAACTGAGCAAAGTGACTCACTCATTCCTTCCCATCATCAGCCGAAGGAGACTCAGCCAGGCTCCAGCACGAGCTGCGAGCAATCCGCCCTCAACTTTTTAACCAAGACCTTTTAAGGCCAAACAATTAGATAATGGCAGAGCCCACACCACTAAAAACCCAGAGATAAATGCATCCCAGTCCTCCCAGAATTACTGGAAGCCATATTAAGGGCATGAAGGAGCTGGTAACAGATGATGATTATACATAAAAGGAATAAGAAATCTTTGAGATTTGTGCTGCTCCCTGGTTGAGCCACTCAGCTCCAGCTCTGTGGTGTATTAATTGCTTACAAGGCTGCATGTATATTTTATACTCAGTACCTGCCTGGAACATTTGTTGGATTTAGCCTTGATTGATGAACCACTGATTATATACTTCTGTGGTCCTCAGCAAATTAATAAAGTGTTGACTGGTAGAGATTAACAACATGTCATGATTTGTGAATCTGTGTCCAGAGTAAAGCTGGAGCAAACCTAGTGCTAAAATTAGTAGGCAAATGCTCCCTGAACTCTATAAAAAGGGGATAGCTTAATTAAATTACATCCCGATATTGCCCATAGCACTTACCAAATTGGCAAATTGAGTTCACAGCAGTTCAGCTTCAAAACTAACCGACATCCCTGAAAATTTGCAGCACATGACCCCATCCCTTCTTGCACTGGAAGCCCAGCTCACACCCAGCTCCAGGAGCAGGAGTGGGCAAAGAAAGTGCCAGAATGTCTCAAACCGAGCCTGTGTGAGCTCTCAGACTCCACTCCCAGCCCCTCTGACCCTACTCAGCACCATGAGCACCATCCAGGGCTGGGGGCAGTGCTGCCAGCCCACCCATTAGGCTTTTCCCTGGCCAATGGCCATGGAGCACGGTCAGAAACATCGGACAGCTCCTTCTACACCTCTCCTTCCACCCTTCCTTTGCCAACTGGTGACCAACAACAGGTGATGAGAATAAAACACTGCACAGGGTTGGGAGGGCTGGGAAGCAGCATGGGCTGGTGTCAGTCCAAAGGGAAGCAGGGAGACAAGGCTGGGGGTGGGATGCAGTGGCTGTCCCCACACTCCCCCTGGGCAGCTCAGCTCTGCTATCCTCAGGCTGGCACTGTGGAGCTTCACCCCGAGACTGGAGAGGGACAGAGCAGCCTCATGCTCCTGCAGTGGGGAGAAAAAGGACTGAAGAGCCCAGTGGGGAGAGACTGTCTCCTGTTCCTATGGGATGCACGGCCCCAGGAGCCTGGTGTGATGTGTAGCATGGGGGTTCCTGTGGTCCCCAAGTGTCACCTCTCACCCACAGCTCTCGGGGAGGTGATGCCCCCCAGGAGAATGCTCCTGCTGCTCCTCCCTTGTTCCCTCACTGTACATGCTCCATTCTCTTTGCACACAGCCTCAGTCAGGCATTACAGGAGCTGGGGTCTATTTTCCCCCAAGTGACACAGTTTTCCTTTTCTGCCTCTCCACATGCCAGCACTAGGGCTGTAATTTATGGACAAGTTCTATCTTAATATGTCCTGACTTTAAAAAGAGGCACCACTTCCCAGAGGCGTGAGGTGATCAGAACCCTGATTGCTTCTGACAGTGGGCAAGGACGTTGGCATTCAGAGCAAAGTAACACCCAAAAAAAGGGGGAAAACACCCCAAAAGACTAGAAAGGCAGCTGTGCCCTGGAAAAAGGGGGCAAAGGAAAAAACAACAACTGGAAAAGAAAGAAGGGAGGGGAGAGGAGCAGCAAGGGGGAGATGGCACCAGGCTGTTGGTGACACATCAGACTGTCATGCTAAATGGCCTTAACAAGCAACCTGAGAAGGGGATAATGAAAACGCCTCCCCCCGGGACAGCACGGCTCCAGCCTGACCTTTCCCAGCTGCCGTGTACAAACATCTTCAATAAATAAAGAGACACTTACCTCCTGTCTCTGCTGAGACGGGAGGGATGTGGTGAGGGGCCCTGCCTGCAGTGAGGTGAGGGGCTCCAGGGGTTTAGGAGCACTGAATGTGTGGTTGAGGGGCTGGTGGAGGGGGTGACAGCTCTGGACCCCCTCGGGGGTAACCACAGCTCCCTGGCAGGCAGAGCCTTCAAGAACAGACACAAAGGGATGCTCCAGGTTTGCCCCACTTCCCAAGGCTCTGTCCTGTGTCTCTGCACATCATCCTGGATTCACACAGGCTCCTCAGGCAGGGAGGGGATGACTTTGATGTCTGGGTGAGGTGCTGAGCTCTGCTGCTCCCAGCTGGAAGCACAACAAAACCCCTCTGGGCATCGGTGCCTGGGAACACATCCCTGGAAATGTTCACAGCCAGGCTCAGGGTAACCTGGGCAGTGGAAGGTGTCCCTGCCCATGGCAGGGGGTTAGCACAAGATGACCTTTAAGGTCCTTTCCAACTCAAACCCTTCTAGGATTCTATGATTCAGAGCCTCTGCCCAAAATTAATGGTCTGGGGTCTAGAAGATCTTCTGGACTCTGCAAAACCTGGGACTCAGTGGATTGTTTGGTAAGACATCAGCATGTCCAGAAACAAATCAAGATGCTCAGGGTATCAGAGATGCCCAGAGGTGAATATGCTGGGGGCATGCTTCATCTTTCTTCTCACTGGGAAGCACAAAGCAGCAGAAAAAGCAAGGCAGCTTTCCACCCCTGCTCCTTGACAAACAGGAAAATGACCCCCAGCCTCAAGCTTTTTTTTTTTTTTTCATTTGCTCATCTGAGCACCTGGGCTGCTTCCCTGGAGTCCTTTAAGGCATTTGAGATTTGCCATGAAGGCCCCAGGACTGGGGGAAGTCCACCTCCAACACATACATCCCCTCAGCCACAGGAAGCAGGAGCAGGTCACATCTCCCTCTGGCTTGTCCCCAAACCAGAGGACAGCCCTGAGGACCCCACAGCCCCAGTATGTACCCCACAGCCCCAGTATGTATCCCACAGCCCCAGTATCAACCCCACAGCCCCAGTACGTACCCCACAGCCTCAGTATGCACCTCACAGCCTCAGTACGTACCCCACAGCCCCAGTATCAACCCCACAGCCCCAGTATGTATCTCACAGCCCCAGTATCAACCCCACAGCCTCAGTATGCACCCCACAGCCTCAGTACCAACCCCACAGCCTCAGTATGCACCCCATAGCCCCAGCACCTAGCCACAGTCTCAGTATGCACCTCAAAGCCCCAATACTTACACTAGAGCCCCAACACCAACCCTACAGCCTCAATACTCACCCCACAGCCGCAGCAATTACCCCACAGCTCCAGCACCTACCCTACAGCCCCAGTACCCACCCCACAACCTCAGTACCTGCTACACAGCCCCACTTTGTACCCCATAGCCCCAGAACC